>CM052194.1:14647965-14663255 GCA_028455805.1 Lasioglossum figueresi
AATGAAATGGAACAGGTGTGTAAATTTCTCTTTCACATCTGTCGCATCTTTAAAAAATGAAGTAAAGCGATCGAATCAAAATATATTAAATTAGGACATGCCCGACAATAGCAGGAAGTAATTTCATTTATGGTTGAAAATGCCGATCTTTTCGGAGAGAATTAAATATAGGTTGTAACAAACAGAACGTGATTTGGCACTTTATAAATAAAGTACCACTACACAGATTTTTAAACTACGGAAAAAGATGTTTTACTTCGACCCCGATTTCTGTGGGTCTGTAAATAATGAGAAGCACCGTTCAATGGCAAAAGTGTTGCAACGTGATGCATCTTCGTTCGTTATACGCAATCAACTCCCGTCTAGGTTAGATTCGCTTGATCGTATCGATCGATAATTACAACGATAATTACATCGAACTCGCCACTATGCGTCGTTGCAACAGACTGGGATTTACGATCCGAATTGCGATAATTCGAGGACGCAAGATGGACCGTCCTGCATCGCCGCGTCGCGCGAGTTTTCCCGCAATGCTTGCGCCGAGATGAGTGGCCGAAGTCGCGGCGGGTAGAAGAAGAAACCGTTCGTGGATTTGCTCGGGGCAGTTTCTACCCCGTTGAGCAGCTTTCCCGGTGTTCTGCGGTTTCTCCGTGCTATAAATACCGACACCGAGACCCGGCGAAAAAACGGGACGGGATGGGAGCCGGGTGCTTGACCAAAGAACAGACGGATACGAAGAAAGATGTCAGACCATCCCCGGGACAGGCTCAGACGGGAGAACAGTTTTTCCCTACCCTGTCGCAGGCCTTCTTACCGGTGCGGTGGTAGGACCGAGTTTCATGGGCTGCGAAGCCACCATCGTACATCCTCGGCCTTCCCGATGGTTAATTGCGTTGCCTGACCCGGTGCCGACGCTGCCATGGGAACTGAAATAATCGCTGACGCTCGCACAACAGGTGTCGCGGGTTCGACACAATTTGTTCTGCTCCGCGCTGCCGCCAAACCGCTCGAAAATTTCATATTACTTTTCAAACCGAATAAATGACGTGGCGATAAACGATTCCGCTGCGCTGCGTTTGGACGTCGTTCAAGGTGACGGACTGGAATTTTGTTAATTAACCGTCACGCTGGAGAGAAACAATACTTGTTGCGTTATTGATCCTGAATGAATTCATGATTCGGGTCACTTGCACGTTTCAGGTAACAATAGAATCTTGTTAAGCAGGGGAGGGTAGTTAAATTCATTTAATGTTACCAGCGAAGAGATAACGAATATGAATGAAAATGTTTGTGTGCCTCAAATGGAAAGCAACTCACAATTGTCCTAAAAGCAGAAGTCTATAGCAATTATGTTATTTCTCCAGAAGAACGTAAAATTTTCAGGACAAATTGAAAGTTAACAAAGTCGGGATTCCTTAGAGTCGCGGAATAGTTAATTTTCTGAGAAGAAATAAACTGGAGATAGTCTGGGTTCAGAGGGGAAAGTTTAGTTCATATGTCACGGGAAAAAGGGACGCTGGAGAAAACTTGGTCGGTGTTATTTTAGATCCCACATTCGTTTCGGGATATCTCATGTTTTCCCGCGCTGATACGTCCCTAAGGAAGAGGGCTATCAGTTTACTGGCCTCTCCGCCAATACATATGCAATCACATTCCTCTTCCGACCCAACGAGTACAGTGACGGATACGTTGGCGTAAGGGTCGAACCTTTAGGCTATTTACCTAATCAGCGTCCGGGGTAAGATCGAGGGAGCACGAAAAAGGGCATCCGTCCGTTGCGGCTAGCAGAAGTCGTAAACTCCTGACAAGCGGCATTAAATCGTGCTGAATCCAAATAGGTTTGCGGTTGCCGAAGGGATACAGACCTATGAATACACAGGGTGGTCCATTTATCCTTGCCACTTAAAACGTCTTCATTGATTCTCCGAATAACGAGAGGTGGCGAAGCACACCTCTTTCTTTCCTTCTCCTATTTCAAGTAACTCGATCAGGTCTTTTCGAGACAATTAATATTTTTTTACAACTCTAACAACGTTTAATTTCTTTTGAATTGGATTATTGTTATTCGTTGTTATTCTCTTTAAATTTTATTTTGATTCTGGCTATTCGTCAACATGTGTTTAAATTGAATTGAAATTTTGGATTTTACTATTTATCCTTGCCACTTAAAATGTCTGCATTGATTCTCCGAATAACGAGAGGTGGCGAAGCACACCTCTTTCTTTCCTTATTCTATTTCAACTAACTCGATCAGGTCTTTTCGAGACCATTAATATTTTTTTACAACCCTAACAACGTTTAAATTCTTTTGATTTCGATTATTGTTGTCGTCATGTGTATAAATTGTGTTTAAATTCTGATTTTTACTATTTATCCTTGCCACTTAAAATGTCTTCATTGATTCTTGGAATAACGTGAGGTGACGAAACACACGGTTCTTTCCTTATTCTATTTCAAAATTTCAAGAAACCCGATCAGGTCTTTTAGAGACCATTAATATTTGTTTACAAACCTAACAACGTTTAATATCTCTTAAATTCGATTATTGTTGTTCGTTGTTCTTTGTTCAAATTCCATTTTCATTCTGGCTATTCGTCGGCCTGTGTTTAAATTCCATTTTGACAATTGTCGTTCATTGTTCCTTATTCAAATTCCATTTTGAGACCTGTTATTCGCTGTCCGGTGTTTAAAATCCATTTCGATCATTTCTCCTTCCGACTTAAAATGTCTTCATTGATTCTGAACTAGGAATAAGAATTATGGATCTGACGTAGGAACAACAAGAAGGAATAACGAGAGGTGGCGAAACACACGGTCTTCTTTCCTTATTCTATTTCAAGTAACTCGATCAGGACTTTTGAATTCGATTATTGTTGTTCGTTGTTCTTTGTTCAAATTCAATTTTGATTGTGGCTATTCGTCGTCCTGTGTTTAAATTCCATTTTGACAATTGTTGTTCATTGTTCCTTATTCAAATTCCATTTTGAGACCTGCTATTCGCTGTCCGGTGTTTAAAATCCATTTCGACCATTTATCCTTGCCACTTAAAATGTCTTCATTGATTCTGAACTAGGAATAAGAATTATTGATTCTTTTAATTAAGCATTGATTCTGAAGTAGGAACAACAAGAAGGAATAACGAGAGGTGGCAAAATACACGGTCTTCTTTCCTCATTCTATTTCAAGTAACTAGATCAGGACTTTTGAATTCGATTATTGTTGTTCGTTGTTCTTTGTTCAAATTCAATTTTGATTGTGGCTATTCGTCGTCCTGTGTTTAAATTCCATTTTGACAATTGTTGTTCATTGTTCCTTATTCAAATTCCATTTTGAGACCTGCTATTCGCTGTCCGGTGTTTGAAGTCCATTTCGACAATTACTGTTCGTCGTTCCGTATTCAAATTGCATTTGCGACTTTTGCTGTTCGTCGCGCTGTGTGTAAACTCCATTTTGATTCCGGTCGTTCGTCGGTCTTTATTCAAATTTCATTTCGAATCTTGTCGTCTCGATGCTTTCGAAACACTAACAAACTAGAACCACGATAAACCGAGGACTAATCGGTTCAAATCTAAAGTAAAGTGACTATGACGAACGACTATAACGCAAGCGCGTATTTTCACAGAAATTGTGTGAACTTACGAATGATAAATGTTGCGTAGAAACTACGCCCTCCGTGAAGTACACACTGCAGGATATAATATGCAGGGAGATCGCAACGAAAGAATGGGTTAACCGCATTATTTCACTGAAGAACGATGGAAAGCGCTTGCGGTTCCCGCGCTAGCAGGCAATCAGAGTTGAAGGCCAGACTCCGTTAGAGTGCTTGTAATTGAACGGAGCTTAATTAAAAGTTGAGTTTCTCCGTTTCGCGTCGCGAAACAACGATCAACGGAATCGCTTTATTTCGCCTTCATTGACAATATCTTTCTATTAGATGCAGATTTTGTAAATATGGGGAACATGTTTTTTGTTGTTGCAGAAGCCAGACGACAAGTAGTCATTTCGTATTGGACTATAATATCTGTTTCTACTCTCTGTGTAACCGATTTCATGACATGAACATTGTTTACTTAACACTAACCGCATCGAGTACAAAATGTATTGTTTTATAAAAATTACAAGACTGAATTTATTTAGATTTCCCACAATTTTTATAACAATACGTCCTCGAACAAAGAAATTTATTGAATAATTTCTAATGGAAGCACATCTTTATAATTTGAATCATTAAAAGATATGAAATGTGAAAGCGGTGATGACCGATCGCGGTATGGTTAGTGTTAATTCCACCCATTTTATTCTTGCCAGTCGAAACTGTTGAAATTTGTGTCATCGACTTCGGAGTATAACCCTTTTATTTCGAACGGCAGACGTTATCGCCGGCAGACGTATTTCGACGATTTGATATCAAAGCGTCTGGCGACGAGGGTGGCGAGATTGAAAGACGAAAATACGATTCAAAATATCCACGGTATAGACTGCGGACCGCATTCGTTCCCCTAGACGAAGAAAAGTTTTATACGTCCATTTCACGATGTAGTAAAATATCGTCTGCTCACCGTATGTATCAGGACTTGGATTGCTAGCGGCACCATCGGGACACGGCAAAAATCAAGGAAATAGCAGCGATCGAACATATTGCTATTCTCAGAGTTAGCAAAATTGCTGAACGAGAAAGATCGAACATCCCCTACTGTGACGTTTCCCCTGCAGTTCTGAGAATTCTTCCGCAACCGTTGCTATTGCTGAAACAATATTTTTATTCAAATGCGGAGTCGGCTACTCTGAAATAAAATTTCCGTGCAAGATTACTAATGAGAAGACCGATCGTAAGACCGCGGATCTCTATGCAAATATAAAATTTTAATTTGAAATAAAACGTAGAAATAAATTGTTCATTTTTCGAGCCAGGTCTCTTCTCTGCGACGAGCTCGAACCAACTCGGAGACGAGTTCCATTAAATTTTGTTGGTGATCTAGCAAGTTCCGAACTATTCCGGAAGTTTCTAGGATTATTGCTCTCTATACCGTCTGATGCGTGTATTAGTTCAGTCAAAGTTTCTTCAGGTTCTTGATACGATTTCGGTAACTAACAATTCTGATTGCTGCGTATTCCATAGACTTTTTCTAACTCCGTGCGTAGCGTTGATAATTTTACACAATTTTTCGTAAAATACACAACTAACATAGTCGACTGCATGCTTACCAATTAAGGGGGAGTTATACTCCCATTTAGATCTTGCGAAAATGCTTTGCACTTTCCGCCTGCGAAATGGAATTTCATTAAAAAATTTTTAAATGAGACGAGCTCACTGTGTTGAAATAAAATGTAATCCACCTAGCCGGTATGAAATTACGAGGAGGTTTAAGTAATGCTTTTGTTGGCGGCGAATATGTTAGTAAAACACGGAACACACCTTTGAATTCCAAAATTTTTGCCTATTCCCGTGAAAACGGACTGAAGGAAACGGGCGAATTTTTCGCTTGAAAATCATTCACATTCAAACCCAGCGAAACAAAACTGGCTACATTAAAAGTAAGGAGGAAGAACAAGTGTGTTCATACGAACATCGTACCTCCATCGTTCACAGCATTGAATTACAAACAGGGCGCACGTTCATACGAACCTCCTTCAGTCACAACATCGAAGGACAAACAGGACACACTTTCATGTGAACCTTCTTCATCCACAACATTGAAGGACAAACACGACACACTTTAATACGAATCTTTTTCATTTACAACATTGAAGGACAAACAGGCTTCACGTTCATACGAACCTCCTTCATTCACAATATTAAAGTAAGGACAAACAGAACACACGTTCATGCGAACCTTCTTCATTCGCAACTTTGAAGTAAGGACAAACAGGACACAATTGAATACAAACCTTCTTCATTCACAGCATCGAAGGACAAACAGGAAACACGTTCATCACTTTCGTAAGATCAAATAGGACAAATGTTCATATAAACTTTGCTTCTGTTGGTTCGAACATTGCTTTTACGCCCCCTGTTCAGTTGTATGAAATGGATGCCACATGTGACGTCGCGTTCTGCGCAGCCCGCGATAAAGGAATAAATAAACATCGATGGTTTGGAGCTGTTGACTTTTCTCCTCAAGTTTACGGAAGCCTCTTTGCACGTTTTGCACGGTCCACGGAGCACGAATCATCAGCTTTGCCGCGTTCTGTACGTGCCTTACTTACACGACCGATGAATTGCATTCCGTATATCGTGCGGCCACGATTCCCGAGTTGCCGTAGCTTAAAACATTTGCACAGTGGGCGGGCAGCGGGCTGTTCCCAAGGCCCACTGACGTAGCACAACAGATTAACGTTTGAATTATCTGCGCGGAACACGGAATACTCGTGCGGATGTGCACAATACCCGGGGCCTCTATAGAGTGTCGGTCGCGTGGCTCATTAACGTAAACGATTTTGCGGCCGCGCTACTTGCCCCAAAGACAGCCCCGTTGCTGGACCGATAATGAAAATACCGGACAAAGGCAGAGCCGGAGCTGGGCTTCGGCCGAACCGTTCCACTTCGGGAACGTTTTCGTGGAATTTGTGTTTCGACCGCGCCCACTACCACCAGCATGCGTGCTCCACTATAATGGGAATCGGGAACCTCGCAGGGTACCCTCGAAGGACACTTGCTATCCTTTGATTGTCCCCGATCGCGACCCTCGCGATCCAAACCTGTCCCAAGCTACGTTCATGTCCGCACTCCAAAAGCTGTAGTAGAGATTAATCGCTGTCCATTTAAAATTTGTTTGAAAACCACAAAATCTGTAAAAACCGTAACTTTCCTTGACATTAACACTTTCACTTGTTAACTTCAATTAATCGTTTAGAGTCACTTTTGAAATCAACGAGGAAAGTTGCAATTGCTTAAATTGAAACACTCTCTATAAGGGTAGTTTTATAAAGGAAGGCAGTTGCTCATGGTAGCGAACAAGAATCCCCGTACGCAATCAATAGACTGCGAATCTTTATGCAAAATAAAAGTATTCTGCGTCGATTGTGGGAAACAATGGTTAAATAAAAATTCATTTTATCCCTTAAATTGAAACATTCCCTATAAGAACAAGAACCCCCATTTTCAATCAATAGACTGCGGATCTTTATGCAAAAGTATTCTGCGTCGATTGTGGGAAGCAATAGTTAAATAAAAATTCATTTTATCCCTTAAATTGAAACATTCCCTATAAGAACAAGAACTCCCGTTTGCAATCAATAGACTGCGGATCTTTACGCAAAATAAAAGTATTCTGTGTCGATTGTGGGAAGCAATAGTTAAATAAAAATTCATTTTATTCCTTAAATTGAAACATTCCCTATAAGAACAAGAATCCCCGTTTGCAATCAATAGACTGCGGATCTTTATGCAAAATAAAAGTACTCTGCGTCGATTGTGGGAGGCAATAGTTATATAAAAATTCATTGTATCCCTTAAATTGAAACATTCCCTATAAGAACAAGAACCCCCGTTTGCAATCAATAGACTGCGGATCTTTATGCAAAATAAAAGTATTCTGCGTCGATTGTGGGAGGCAATAGTTAAATAAAAATTCATTTTATCCCTTAAATTGAAACTATCCCTATAAGGACAAGAACCCCCGTTTGCAATCAGTAGACTGCGGATCTTTATGCAAAATAAAAGTACTCTGCGTCGATTGTGGAGAGCAATAGTTAAATGAATAGTCTTCCCACGTTCGAAACAATATAACAATATTCTTAGATTTTTTATATCTTCCACCGTTTTATATTTCACCCAGTTAATTTCAATAATGTATAATTAACAGAGACATGCATTTCGTTCGGGTTTTCTCGAGCCCACCGCGCGTTGGCCGGGTCAGAGAAAACCCGTGCGACGAAGTGCTCGTATTCTGGTCGCGCTTGCTTGGAAATCGTTGTCGATAAGCGAGCAGAGCGCAATAAAATCTCGTCGCGCGTTGTCACGGGCGTTTCCTAGGTTTGCGGTGGTCTGTTGCTGGACATACATGGACATGGGCACGGGAACGAAAAGTGATAACGCGATTGTGTCACAACCCATCGATTACGCGGGCCGCGCGAACACCGCTCGCTGCCGTTCCGACAACCGCGACTAACGCTCTCAGCCCTGTCACCATTATGCGTCCGGTCTTTCATCCGTTGTATTACGATTATCACGGTCATATATACGGCGCGCAAGGGCCGCCGGGTCCGGGGAACATGGAGAGGCGCTGTCGGACGAGGCCCTATTGTCAGCCGTCGACTCGACATGTTGGTAACGAGCCGTTTGTTGCTACAAACTGTGCGCGTACGCGGTGCACGGTTGTACCAAGCAATTTACCGTGTCACATGCTGATCAATATCGGCGAATAAACTAAATGAATGGATTTAATCGATCCGGCGTTTATCGATAGAAAACTGCCGCCACCCGACCGGAATAAAGATTATACACGGCCCCTCCGGATTGTTTATTGTTCGAATTTCCGCCGATAATGGATTCGTATGAATAGGTGTATTGGATTATAGCGTCGATAATGAAGTCACGCGGATATCTCGTGTCCAACTCGTTGATATCGTTATATTATAGATCTAGGACGCCTCTATTTTAATGGGATTAATGGGACACCGTAAAAATAGTTTCGAAAGTGCACCACCTTTGTCGATTACCCCATAGTCAATCTGTTTAAAAAACAAAAAGACGTGCGCCTTTGCCGGCGATCCAGATATATTTACTCCTCCGAGAAAGTTTTATTGTCCGACGATTATTACAGGACACCAGGTCCGGCGATACTGAAATTATAATCGTTGTTCCGCATCAACATTTAATGCTCGATTTAACATTATTTATGAACGAACGCTGTAAACAGTCGGGTCGTTCAGTTACCGAGCCCCTGGTGATTAATTTCATTTTGAAATTGTACTTGGCTCCAACCACGGAGCTCGCCCACACTCCATGTATTATTTCAATGAATCTAGACGAAGTATTGCAAGTATGTTTTTTAAAACATTGAAGAACGCGTATTCGAAACTAAGAGAACACTGCATGTTGGTAATGGGCGCATGTTCGTGAGCAGAGACATTTACTTTGCTTCATTATATTCCATTATAAAGGTGCAGTATTTTAATCGAGTAACACATAGCATAGTTTCGTGTATGACATCGATGGCTGATCGAGGAAACGCGAACAAAGCAAATTAATTTATCCAGACCTGACCTGATCTAACTTGCGCAAAGCATCTAACCCGGTTAGAACAGCGATTAACCGATGCAAACTATGGAATTCGGATTTAACATAACTGACGCGAACTAGCTAATCCAAGCCTAAGCCCAAGCTCGAGTCTAATTTACACATCGATCTTTATTCTGATAAATGAGCGTTGCGTCGATTTCAGTCACATTCGGTGGTAAAATATATTTGTTTAAATTACAGCAGATGTTAGTACCACTAGTTAACAGGAAAGGCGATAAATGCTGTTAAATGTTCGTCAAACAATGCGGTTGCAGCGCAACGAATGCTCAACACATTACGCTCGAAGAGTAATAGACGTACTTAACGAACTTTACCTAAATCGATGGATAGGACGTGGAAGATCAGTTTCGAAGCTCCCTCTCTCTTCAGACTTAATAAAATCAGGATCGATGAAACGCGCGCGTGATTCGACGATTTAAAGACTGCAACCAAATAGCCTCGAACAACTCTTCCATTGAAAAAAAATCTCGTTTTACTGTCTCCATTTAACACTAAACCTACCGACCATTAAAAGTAACTGGTACATGTTCTCCTTTATAAATATGACAAGATTGATTTTATTTAGACTTTGCGCGGCTCTTATTATAATACGTGCTCCACTAAAGATATTTATACAATCAATTCTTATAGAATCATTTCTATTATTTCAATAATTGTAAAATAATTAATCTGGAGAACTGGCCATTTTGACCGATGGTGGTAGGTTTAGCGTTAAATTTCCTATGATTACATTAACCCTTTCGATCATGGCGTCCTCATGTAAGAACATACCAAATAAATGCTTCGTGTATCTAAATTCCTTTAATTTTATTGTTTGTAAACGTTGTCGTTGTATTAAAAAAAAATGATTCACGACCGAAAGGGTTAATACATGTTGATCTTTAAACGGGGAAATTGTTAACTAAATTGGTTCTCGATAAGGACGACAAGCAAAACCAGTATTATTGTGTGCACAAGGTGAACTCTCTGTTTATGTCCGCGGCGAAACGATGAAACATTCGCGTTACACGAGAATAGTTGGCGCCTTCCCGTCCACTCTAAACTTCTAGTGGCTGAGCCTAAGTGGCCAAGCCAATTTCGTAGAATTTTCGCAAAGATAGAAGTACAAATTATTTCTCTTCAGGACCAATGCGTATTAACATCTGCCATTTTTACTTCAGACGCAGTCCAAAACATACAACAAAATATAGTTTCATAAACAAATTCAGAATCTGCATACTCCTAATATCTATATTTTCAACAAATTCATAATCCAATTTTCACCCTTTGCGGATCTACTTTAACGCGAAAATTAAACATCTCTTCCGACCTAGAATAATTTCATTCTATACGATCTTTTTCATTTAGCGGATATGAAATTGATATAATACCTCGTGCAATACTGAAATATTTAGTAATCGATTAGACACCGACATATTTAATAATGCAAACCAAATTTTTACACCTTCTATCGAAACCGTGTTTTCAGAGGGTCGGTACCAATGGTTTTATTATTATTATTATTATTATTATTATTATTATTATTATTATTATGTACGGACCGAAATCCATTTATACAAATGTTTACAATACAAAAGAAAAACAAAAATGAAAGTCTTCACCTAAAATTACTTATAAAGGGACATGCCGTAAGCTGTAGGAACACAGATTTTAAAACAAAGGCTAATTCCAGAGATGAGAAAAAATGTAATTACTTGAAAAATTTTCTGTTATTCGCGAACAACATTTTCTGACTATTATAACGTTATTAAAAATAAACGAAACAGATCTAATTTCATACTTAGACGATGTATAATGGATCTGATGGCAGATTCATGCAAAATTGAATCATTCTATAATTTCAATATTTACAGACATGATTTTGAAACGGTTAACACCACAATTGCAGTTAACTGCTCTTTTGGGAAGTCTCTAAAAAAATTGAATAATACAACTGTCATCAATGGTATGGTTAGCGAACTAATTAGGGATAACTCAGCAGCCGCTATCTTTACCGATGGTAGTAAGAGTCGTGAGTCCGCTTACTGTCCGTCCTTGGACTGGACTTCACAAAAAAGTATTAATAAACAGGCTTCTGTGTTCACAGCTGAATATGTTGCCATTAACGATACTCTGGACTTTGTTATGGCCAATAAGAATCATAACTTCATTGTTTTTACTGATGCGTTAAGTGTTTTTTCTTGCCTCGGTTCTACTAAAATGGATATCAAAACTAACCCCTATATCTTCAATATTAAAGAGAAATATAATTCTTTCATCCATGATAATGTGCTTGGTTCCATAAAGTTCTACTGTATTCCGTCCCATATTGAGATTGCTGGTAATGAAAGAGTTAATCTCTTAGCTAAGGAGGCTTCATCCTTTAGCGCTCCTTGTATTTCCTACATTCCTTTCACCGATTGCTTCGAGTATTTCTTCAAAATTATGTTAGATAACACTCTTGCCTCTATAAAGGCTGATGGTCTTCTCAAGGGCAAAACCTATTTTCGGTATTTCTTTAATGAAAATCGACTTCCTTGGTGTTCTCAGTTAAACTTATCCCGTTCAACTATTGTCAGTATAAACAGGTGTAGATCTGACCACTATCGTCTAGCTTTTTCTCTGGCTCGCATTGGCTTTATCGGTGATCCTGAGTGTGGCTGCAGGGAGGGAGACGAATCGCTGAACCACGTTTTATGGCAATGCAACTTGTACAACGAGGAACGGCTCAAATTAATGAATAAACTCGGTAAAATAAACTTCCAGCTTCCAAATGGATGTCGCGATACTAATAGCCAAACCATATATCAAAGCATGTCGCTGCATGTTATCATTTTTTAAGAGCTGTGGTCTTAAAGTATAAGTTGATTTATATTATAAGTAAATGTTTTGTTGTTGTTGTGTCTATACTGTTCCAACTAATCATATGTCTGTATTACAATGTTTGTGTATTTCTAGTAACCCTATTCTGTTTTGTAATTTTGATATTCTGTTCTGTACGTAGCGTATTTCAGTTTTGTAATTATGTTGAAATAAATCTCATATGAGATTTTCTAAAAAGAAAAAAAAAAGAAACATTTTCTGACAATAATGGTCGAAGGAGGCATCGCGAGGAGGTCGATCGCCGAAAACCGCCCCGTTCATCCGGAGGCTGGTTGATCGAGGACTCGGGGAAGAGTCTGGGGCAAAAAGAAAATAATTATTCCATCGAGGCGGGCCGAGTGGGGAACACTTGAGACCCTACCGGCAATATCGAGCCTCGGTCCGGCTCGCCGCATCTTCTCCGCACACCCTATAACTTCGCCGGTCGTTGGGTGCGTGGGTGGGCAGGGCCCTCATCGGGCATGATACAGTTTCCCGCCCTCGCCTCAGCCTCGTCGAGGCCCGGCAGGGCGCGCGATAGAACAAATTAATTTATCATTTCGTTGCGTTACGGTTAACAGCATTCCGGGGAAATAATGGCCGGTAATAAAGGCACGTACCTAAACCTAAGGAACCGAGCCGCGCGTCTACCTTTCGAAGATGAAGGGAGAGAGAGCAACGACAAAGAGGAACGACGAAGAGGAACGACGAAGAGGAACGACGGTAGGAGGAGGAGGAGGAGGAGGTAGGTGAGGGTGGATGGATCGGGACGAGGCGACCAGCAGGTCGTACTGTTAGAACGAGACAGAACCCGAGGACAGACACGCAGACGGTTCGGGAAGGTGCGGGGGTGAACGCCGAGGTGCGCAGCCGCGCAGCATGGGTGTATCTTCAGCCACCCTTTTCCAGTTACCCCCACCGTTCTCGCCTCGTCGCCTGTTTTCCTCGTCGCTCGTCCCTCGTCCACCGCTCGATTCAGTCACCGGACCGTTTCGCGAGCGGAGGGTTTCCGCGCCTTTTCTCTCCGTGCTTCTCACCCGCAATTGCTACGTTTCCACCGAGAATCGACGGTCGTTGCCCGTACCCGCGAGTTCTTCGTGCTAGCGTTTCCCGGAGCCAGTTTCCGCTCTGTCGAGGATCGCCCTGACTCGCGTGGACCTCTGCGGTGCAGAAGGGGTGCACCCAGGTTGCGAGACCGCGTGTGTGTTCCTTAGCGCCGGTCGGTCCGGCGAGTGGCCCAGTTTCGGCACGGTCACATGTGTTACGTACCCGAAGTGTCGTCGACGCGAGGATGATCCCCGCGACCCCTAAACACCGAGTGCGTGTACGCTTGTTGACGATCGGCTACGCCGAGGATCAGTGAGTTCCAACGTCCTTGTGGAAATCGTTTCTTTTTTTTTTTTGTCGGTGAATGTTGCGCGGGTGACTAGGAGTTCCAGAGGATCGAAGAGGTCCGCCGGCAGAGCTGCTCTCGCACGGAGCATGAGGATCGAGGGATTGACGTTCAGTGACTCGTGAGTTCGACCGGAGGATCCTCGCTGATCGGGTCACCTCGTTCAATTTGTTTTTTTGTTGCCAGTTCTGTTGGTTCCGTAGACGTAGCGCCGATGTATCGGCTTCTCGGCGTGTGTACGTGTCGGTGTGCCTGTGTGTGATGTTTACGTGACCGCCGGACGAAGCAGACCGCGTGACCGTGGCGGGAGGTTCGAGAGCGTGCACCCGTTTCCTGATGCAACGTGACGCGAGACGTTATGTGCTGTCGATGCACCGCGAACGACGTTAGACAGTGCGCCCGATACGTAGACGTCGACCTCGATATATCAGGAGAGAGACTGTCGATTCTCTATCTCTTTCTCTCTCCCTCTGTCTCTGTCTCTGTGCACGTCACTGCGTAAACGCGTTGCCTTGATTGGGTTACACAATTAAATAGTCATACCCGCTGTCAGTGGTTTACAAACGTTGCATAATTGAGTGACGCCGCGCCACGACGGATGCTGAGACGCGTCGAGCACCCGGATCTCGAGGTAGGAAATTTCTCATCGAAACACCCGAATTACTGTCCCCGCTGTTTGCCTTACCAAAACGAGATCCTGATAAAACACCGAACGCTCGATACGCGTGCTCCGGTTTGTTTGGCTGGGCTCGCAGCCCGTAAACTCGGAGACGTGATTGGTTTCCCGCGGTACACCCGGTATGCTCGTTTCTGTTCGACCGAGTATCGATGCAACCTGTGTATACTGCAATATTGGGTTTATGACACTCAGCTGGGGGAATTGTCAGGTTGATGCCCGGAGCAGCCTGAATGTTTCTTCGCCTCGCTTATTGTTGTTTGTTTTCCTACGGCTGCTGTAGCTCTGTTCCGCGCTGCTGCATGCGTTAGACGTGGAAATGAATTCTTCGTGAGCTATTTCGTACGTTCATGTTGCACCGTCGTTTTTTTACGGTTCTGACGTGACCGAAGTTTTTCAACGGTTGCAACGAATTTGTTGAAACCTTGACTCGAGTCAATCGAGGAGTGTATTTATGAATTCTTCGTGAACTATTTCGTACGTTCATGCTGCACCGTTTTTCTTTTCTTTTTTACGGTCCTGACGTGACCGAAGTTTTTCAACAGTTGCAACGAATTTGTTGAAACCTTGACTCGAGTCAATCAAGGAGTGTATTTATGAATTCTTCGTGAGCTATTTCGTACGTTCATGTTGCACCGTCGTTTTTTTACGGTTCTGACGTGACCAAAGTTTTTCAACAGTTGCAACGAATTTGTTGAAACCTTGACTCGAGTCAATCAAGGAGTGTATTTATGAATTCTTCGTGAACTATTTCGTACGTTCATGTTGCACCGTCGTTTTTTTACGGTTCTGACGTGCCCGAAGTTTTTCAACGGTTGCAACGAATTTGTTGAAACCTTGACTCGAGTCAATCAAGGAATGTATTTATGAATTCTTCGTGAACTACTTCGTACGTTCATGCAGCACCGTCTTTCTTTTTTTTACGGTTCTGACGTGACCGAAGTTTTTCAACGGTTGCAACGAATTTGTTGAAACCTTGACTCGAGTCAATCAAGGAATGTATTTATGAATTCTTCGTGAACTACTTCGTACGTTCATGCAGCACCGTCTTTCTTTTTTTTACGGTTCTGACGTGACCGAAGTTTTTCAACAGTTGCAACGAATTTGTTGAAACCTTGACTCGAGTCAATCAAGGA
>CM052194.1:14663355-14677610 GCA_028455805.1 Lasioglossum figueresi
TTTTTTTTACGGTTCTGACGTGACCGAAGTTTTTCAACAGTTGCAACGTATTTGTTGAAACCTTGACTGGAGTCAATCAAGGAGTGTATTTATGAATTCTTCGTGAACTATTTCGTACGTTCAGGCTGCACCGTCTTTCTTTTATGGTTCTGACGTGACCGAAGTTTTTCAACAGTTGCAACGAATTTGTTGAAACCTTGACTCGAGTCAATCAAGGAGTGTATTTAGCTCGCGAAGCACAATTCGATTAGCAATTCTTCAGGTCGTTACATCGTCGTTTAACAAGTTGACATTTTAAGTCGGTCGACGACGTTGAAAATTCCTCGACGATTTTACAATGGCGAATTTTTCGATAATTGTGCTCTTGTAATCGTATTTGAATATTTATCCGACTGGCACTTTTTACCTGTCTATCTCTCTGTTCTTATATTTTCATAGTAAATTATGATTTCGTCTCGCCAACATCGTTTTTCATCAATGAGAACAACGAATGCAACAAGAATAATCGATTTGAGAGGCTTTCTGAAACCTGTAGAATGTAGAGTCGCATAGCGTAGAATACAATGTTCAATTACAATAATTTATATGTAGTACTGGTGCTACAATTTATTGAGAATTCCAGGTGTTAGTGGTAAATCTGCAAGTACCGGATTATTAAACGTGGATGCAGTTAAACAATAATCGAATAATTGTGTACCTAATTATCGTCTTTCTTCTATCAGACAAAGAATATCATTTACGAATATGTATTCGTTTAATTTTAAAATGCTCTAGCACAAAAATTCATTTTATATACATTACCGAAAACCGTATGTACACGATAGAGTAAATTTATGAATTCGCAGTTACCGGTGTAATTTCATTCGAGTTTTACTACTAGCGTAATTAAAACTGTTCCCTCGTATCGTAGAAGTTAGTAACAACAACAACATCGGAGCTTTCAAGCGTTGTTTCGGCGATCTCGAATAAACACTGAACTGTAAATAATAGTACTGTAAGTAATACAACGTATACAACGTCCGGCAACTTTTAATAACGATGCTACAGAATGTTTCGAGTTATTTACACTAATTAATTTTGTTGGTACATTTGGAGCAATTTCTCTGGTGCACGCCTGTGTACCGTGCGTAGTACTCGGTATCCACTTGGAACAGCGTGTTCGCGAATGAAACGGGGCAGCTGTCGTTTTATTCGAGTCAGAAACTCGAAACTAACCTACATCTAAAAGCATCCGAAAGCTTTTTACCTATAAGCATCATGTTTGCCGAGGAATGTCGCATTGCGCCTACGGCGACACGTTAGCATCTCGCGTTTTTCCTTTGGAATTAGACTCAGCCGGTTTGCTTTAACGTCGCGCGATCTCTCTGTACTTTTACTTTCTCGGTATTCTACTTGGTGTTGCCTTTGTTCTCGGAATACAGGCCGCTTAGGGAAAGAGCAGATTAGGTTCTCCGCGTGTACTTTGCCTCGGTAAATACGGGAAACTGTATTTTTAAGAGCTCGAACGCTCATGCTTCAAGATCTTGTCGATGAATGTTTAATCCGATGGTATTTGACAAGTTCTGCTACGATATCCTTCACTTTATCGTGATAAGTATCAGAACTTTATCGCGAGAAACGATAGAACATGTAAATGTTGATCAATGACGATTTCATGCTAACGTTAATTGCACACGCACCGTGTGCGAACCGATCGGAAAATCTGAGTTTCAGATTAATTGAATATCGAAAATAATAATTACTGAATATTGGAATGAAGTTTCTTCAAAGCCTTCGGAATCCGATAGCATCCGTGGTTTTTCAATACTCCGTCTGACTAGTGCTGGTCGTTTCCACTTACAACCGACTCGCAGCTATGCACTCGTCTTTAATTACTTTCTCAGACGACGGTGCACGGTTCAAACACTTTTTTTAGAAATACTGTTACAATACAGAAAGTGGGTGATGGGATTATAAGAGGCACAGTATGAAAAATATACTTTTTAACCAGGTGATGTACATTTGTAATTTTCAAACATTAGTATGCACTTTCAATCGAAACGATAAGAATTCAGTGCAGCCACAGTTTCTGTAACAAGTCACTGCTTTAATATGAAGTGATGGATTTATATTAAATTATGTTTAATTTTACCTCGAACTTACAAATTCGATTTCCAAAGGATCTTTTTGTGTTCCGATTTCTAGACGGATGGTCTAGTAATAGGAGTATCATCGTTGAAACAAACACGAAAGTTACAGTAATGCTTGTGCATACTTACAACGGTGCAAGGTTAAAATACTTTTTTTGAATCACTGTTGTAATAAGGACAGTGGGCGATCAGATTATCAGAGGTACATTATGAAAAATATATATTTTAACCACGCGATGTACATTAAAAATAAGAATTCAGTGCAGCTAAAGTTTCTTTTAAAAGTCATTGTTTTAATATAAAGTGAACAATTGGTATTAAATTATGTTTCATTTTACCTCGATTCATTTTACCCCTGTTGTAATCAAGACAGTGGGCGATCAAATTATTAGAGACACAGTATGAAAAATATATTTTTTTGCCACGTGATCTACATTAAAAATAAGAATTCAGTGCAGCTAAAGTTTCTTTAAAAATGTAATTATTTTAATATAAAGTGAACAATTTGTATTAAAATATTTCATTTTACCTCGAACTTACGGATTCAATTTCCAAAGGAACTTTTCGAATTCCGGTTTCGTTTCGGTGTGCGTAGAAAAATCGTGCATAAACATCGACGGTCTAGTAATAGGAGTGTCATCGTTGAAACACACGCGAAAGTTACAGTAATGCTTGTGCATACTTGGCGCAGGCGAAACTATGGAAAAATAAAAAAAAGGATAACGCTCGGAACTGAAAATGCATGTACGCCGGTAAAGGGAAAGAACTGCGCCGAAACTTTTTGTCGGTAATGCACTGAAATATGGCGTATTGTAATAGAACGCGAGCCAAGTCCGCATTTGATTTTACACTGACGGACGATACTGGTGGACGTGGTTGCCGGCGAGCAGAGCGAGCAGCATCTATTGAAATGATATCCTTTCTAGTGGCGGAAAGGCTGGACAGGGGGATGTTTCGGGGCGAATATGAGATTTTAGTGTATCTACTGCGCTTATTGTTTGACATATGTACCTATGTATTAAATGACCCTGTCCTGGTACCGCGCACATCGAGCCTTTTCATACGCTGGACTGAGAATGAAACACGAAACGCGGGAAGGGTGGAAGAATACTCTCGACAGTGACTACCGTTTGGTCCTAGCGTCCTCGCGCCATATACTGTCGTCCAAAAATTCCTGACCACGTGACGTGCAACATAATCGCGTTGTCGGGTTTTAACGTAAATTCGTTCGCCTGAAAATGTGAATACGCTCGCGCTTGAAATCAAGGATCTAAAATACGCAAATTTGCCCAATGTTCAATAACTTTTTTAAGTCTACGAATGTTTGAATCTGCAACATTTTCAGGACAAGAATGTATATTCATTTTCTCACCCGTTACTTTGTGTACAAACTTCATTGAAAGCAACGAACAGTGGCATTCGATAGTAAAAGGTTCTAGCTTTAAAAAATTAGACTAGTTCCATTCATTATACAAACATTCTTTAAGTTTGTACGAATGTTTGAATCTGCTAAATTTTCAGGACAAGAATGTATATGTATTTTCTCACCTGTTACTTTGTGTACAAACAGAGAGTTTCGAAAGTAGAAGGTTCGAGCTTTAAAAAATTATACTAGTTCCATTCATTAAACAAACTTTTTAAATCTATACGAATATTTGAATCTGCTAAATTTTCAGGACAAGAATGTATATTCATTTTTTCACCCGTTACTTTGTGTACAAACTTCATTGGAAGCAACGAACAGTGGGATTCGATAGTAAAAGGTTCTAGCTTTAAAAAATTAGACTAGTTCCATTCATTATACAAACATTCTTTAAGTTTGTACGAATGTTTGAATCTGCTAAATTTTCAGGACAAGAATGTATATTCATTTTTTCACCCGTTACTTTGTGTACAAACTTTCTTGGGAGAAACGAACAGTGGGATTCGGAAGTAAAAGGTTCAAGCTTCAAAAAATTATACTAGTACGATTCATTAAACAAACTTTTTTAAGTCTCTACGAATGTTTGAATCTGCAAAATTTTCAGTACAAGAACGTATATTCAATTTTCTGACCCGTTACTTTTTGTACAAACCTTAGTGGGAGAAACGAACAGTGGGATTCGAAAGTAGAAGGTTCAAGCTTTAAAATGAGACCAGAACCAATATTCTACGATTCTTTTACTGGACTGTAATTCTTGAACGAAAATGATTGATCCTTAATGTCCTTCCGTAATGTTCTTGAAGTAAAATATTATGTGTCAATCTCGACAGAAGTCAAATAAGAATTGATTTAAAAACACGCAATTCTTAATCTCTTATAATCTATTTCTCGTTTCGCGTTTCACCAACTTTCACTGTCGCCGTAAGCACAAAATCCGCTGTCTGATTCTAATCAACTCACAACACGAAGGTTCCCCACAAGCGACCGATACGTTTCCTCTTTCCGTCTTACGCAGCCGCTCGCAAATTTACCATTGCATTCGATCAACAAACAGTATCGGAGTCGGAGGAATTCAATTACCGCGACGAAATTTAGCTTCGTAAATAAAATTCGCCGGCGCGGCGGTGTCGTTGAAGTTGGCGGTTTTCGGGGAAAAATGTGTGTTAGCTTCCTAAGAGACGAGTTCCCCAGTCGCCATCACATTCTCGTCCAAACATTTCCTGATATTTCGTTTAATCGAACCATGACTCGGCGAGTAACTTACGAAGTCGGTCGAACGCGTTCGAAAATCTCCGAGTGGCTTCCTTTTCTGCGGGCGTTCATCCGGTTGTGTTCGCGAGGAGGCTTGGCCCTGATCGATCCCATATCGAATGGTATCGATGTATCCGCCTCCCTCTTCGGAATTCACGACCCGAATTTTCGCTCGGACGATTACGCGGAAGCGCAACAATGGCCCCGCGTTTCGGCGCGGCTGCAATTTTTCTTTTGTTCTCGCGCTCGCGATGGCATCGATGTTAAGCTCGTCCGATTACAAATGTGAAATCGATCTTTCATTGTCGGGGAAACCGACCGGGAATCGTCGTCGCTAAATCGATTCTCAGCTATAGCTGTTTCCTACGAAGAACGGAGTCTCGTTAGTCACGCTGATAATCAAGGTTTCGATTCGATCTCGCCTCAAATTGCTTCTCGCGTCGGCTCATCGCACGACAAAAAACAATGAGTCAAACTTCTCGTCGGACCCGCGAAACGCGACAATCCGATTTCGCGGATTATTATTCGTCCCCGCTGATCACACTCTGCAACGCTAATTTTGCGTATCGATAGCCAACAGGTGATTCGTGTCAAGTTCTTGCCTGTGAAATGTCCGGTTGTTAAAAGCGATCTTAAACGAATCCATTCGATAGTGGTATTATGCATTTATAACAAAAATGTATAGGTGAAATTTAAAACAGTAAAAATATTCGAATATATATTAGAACATACTATTAAGCATATTAAGAATGAAACTAAATTTCTATGTCACTCCAGTTTGTTGCAATTCAGGTAGAACATTATTATTTTGCGTGAAGATCCGTTGTCTAATTATTGGTCATCCGTAACCAACATATTCTGTCGACGAATTACAATTTTCTTGAATTTTTTGGTCGTACACGTTCATCACAATTACCGAAAGTTGAAGTCAGCCATTTTACATGACCTTTTCACTCGTATTGTTTAATTTATAGCACTAATGACCCGCAGTAGCGTCATCTTTGTACAATATTACTGGAAAAAAGTGCATTTCCCTCAGGAAACGCTTCTGTGCATTCTAATTAGTCGGAGCTTCAATAAAGTTTAAAGGGAGTGCAGCTCGTTCGCGTAGTTCACTCTTTTGAATTTGTCGTATGTAATTGAAATAGTTTCCGTTTCGAAGCCGAGTTACGGACAAGCAGACACCTAACTAGGATAATTAAATATGAAAAAGTGAAGCACCGTTGGAAATACTACGTACACTCGTTACTTCGTAATAATATATTGCGTTGGAAAAAATATTTTGTTTCGATTCTGCTAAATATTCTTGGCAGTGGCAACGTTTGGAATAATTCCGCGGTAAAAAGGAAGGAACGACAGTGCACGGTGGCGAGGTATATCATGGCGAAATCGCCGCAATATTTCACGGTGGCAAGCTGTCACTGAAGCCGGGAATAATAATGGCGTTTTACTGTATAATTCCGGCAGGTGAACTGCATGAAAGTTTGACGCGGAAAATTGCGTTCCTCGTAACGAGACAACTAATTCGATCAAGTTGAAACGGCCTTCAGAAGTTTGCGATTGGTTATTTAATGCTCTTAGCGAAACTTAATTCGTCCTGTACCTATCGACATTATAATACTTTGTGCGAAACCATGTTTCGTTCGGCGTGCACGGCGTTCGTTGAATACAGACTGATATTACGGGATAACTTTAACCTTTTTGCAGTTCGTCGGTGAAGTAATAATTCCGTGGCCGTGCAAATACGCCTGTACAATGGGAAAAAATAGTTGAACATACAACGCGTGCTCATTGTTGCAGACATTGATACGCGAATTCACCTCTGTATTTATTTTCAACAAATATTTCGTATTCTCGATACACGCGCGCCACTTTTTACGCGTACCGAACGCGGTAGGTATTAATCAGAGATTCTTTGTTGGTACGTTTCCATGATAAGTCTCGAGAGCATCGGTCGTTCTACAACAATGAAACGAACGTCATCGGACTGTTTAAAAGTAAGTAAATTGCATCACCGCCTTCGTAAGGTGCAGACGGCATTATTTTCAACGTCACCCGATCGACTGCCCCGCGGACACGTTGCATAAAAATGAGGTCGAGCGGTATGATGTCGTCGGAAAGGATTTATTCTTTCAGACAGATTCGCCCGAACGACAGCCGCATTCGAAACGTCTTCGATCTTATTTGCAAAGGTAAAACTCTATTCATACCGCCGCGGAATTATTCGACTTCCCCAGCGTTTACTTATTTGGTAATCAACGGCGTCTATTGCGGCGTAAACATTCATTTTCTTCGTAATACAGCTGCAAAATGCAATGTTACAACTCGTCATATATGAAGACACTATTACCACAAAAATGAATGCATTTGTTCGTTCGTAATGTAGAGAAGTTTAATTATCCCCAGACATTCAGAACATTTCAATTTCGTTGTAATTACCACAATGAGGTAATACGACAAAAGAGTACTTCATTTTATTAATATTTTTCTAAAACGTCTCTTATACCATACTTGTTTAATGTATGATCTAAATTGAATATAGTTGTTCTTTCATAATGTAGAGGAAGAGCAAATTAAAATTTAAGGAGAACTTTAATTATTCCCAGTCATTCGAAACATTTCAATTTCGTTCTAATTACCACAACGATGAAAGAACAGAAGTGTCCTTCATTTTATTAATTTTTTTTCTAAAACGTCTCTTGTATCATACTTGTGTAATATATGATCTAAATGAATACAGTTGTTCTTTCATAATGTAGAGGAAGAGCAAATTAAAATTTAAGGAGAACTTTAATTATTCCCAGTCATTCGAAACATTTCAATTTCGTTCTAATTACCACAACGATGAAAGAACAGAAGTGTCCTTCATTTTATTAATTTTTTTTCTAAAACGTCTCTTGTATCATACTTGTGTAATATATGATCTAAATGAATACAGTTGTTCTTTCATAATGTAGAGAAAGAGCAAATTAAAATTTAAAGGGAACTTTAATTGTTCCCAGTCGTTTGAAACATTTCAATTTTGTTATAATTACCACAATGCTGAAAGAACAAATGTGTCCTTCATTTTATTAACATTTTTCTAAAATGTCTCATATATCATATTCGTCTAATTCAGAATATACACTGCTGCTTGTCGTGTTTAATATACGTCGAATTAAATCATTCAACAATCACGATCGTGATGTAACATTTTCTGTGGGGTGTAGTGCAATATTCCCTTTCTAATAACGATTTTAATGCGCATAGAAACCCGCCGAGCCCTCACCTCGTTTCGATTCCGGTGGTCCATAACGGCATTAAACCGCGGCGTCGCTCAAATTGCGATCTCTATAAAATTTGCGACGTCATTTCGTGCCGCGCTTTCACGATAAACTCTCCCCACAAAGAGATCGGTCCCTAGCACTCTCTCCTGCCATGCAGGACACAACTATTCGTTTCCATCTAATCGCATCAGTGGACGCATAAAGGTCCACGATTGCGTCCGCGTGCATCGTTCGAACGGAATCGCGGTTAGGGCGCTTTGTTCGATCTTATCTCACGATTTACTCGTTACTTAATGTCGCAACGCAGCGGCCCGAGATGAATGCCGCCTGTTTAGAACGGTTGGATGAAGTCCCGTGGTTTGTACATTCGCAATTAAATGAAAGTACAAACTCGTTGATGGAGTCATTCACTCTTGTTTGCCCAGCCGTCGTGATAAAACGCGCAATCGACGTCGAAATATCGGTTTACGACGTCGTTTCGCTTTTATTCGACGTTCACGCGGACAAAGATTCTTAAGCATGCCACACACGAACCCGTCTTGTCGTCTTTGTGACTTGTGCGGTCATAAATAGACAGCGGAATTTTTGCATTTTCGATAAAAACGATTGTAATTTAAAATAGTATACACGTTGGAAGAGTTTAAGAATGTCGTTATATTATTTTCATTATCTTTATATTTATTTTCTTTGTTGCAATTCAGGTAGAAAATTTTTATTTTGCATAAAGATCCGCTGTCTGGTCATAAGTGATGCAAGATGGTACATAGTTGAACCCTCTGTGTTTAGTATATAGATTTTCTTGTCAGTTTTGTAACTCTTAAAAAAATTGCTGTATCATTATTTAAAATATTGTTTACATTATTAGATATGTTGTATCAGTTTCATATCCACCAAATTTAAAACTTCATAGAAATGGAAATATTCTTAGATATTCTAGAGTTAAAATAGCCCCGAGTGCAAAGGGTTAATGAACGTGGCTGATGTACAGACAGTAATTACAACTGCAGTGACTATTAGTATAAAGAAAAACAAATGAACAGAGATGTACTACAGAGAGAAAAATTAAGCAACATCTAATTATTAAACGAATTAATATTAAGATAGTATTTTTAAAAGAATATTGTAACTTGATATATGATGAAGAAGAATATTGTGGCTTGGTATTTCTATGAACTCTATCCAAAATGTTTTAGGTTTTATGGTTAAAAAATCTCTGTTTTTAACACATTAGCGACCAGTGATTATTGCATCATTTTGAAAAATCTATGGTACATGGCTAAACACTTTTCCATGTAATCCTGAATAGCAACAGCAATTTTTCATTGTGAACTAAAAAGTCGCCCTCAATAACGTCGTGTAATAGTTTGATTTAAGATTGCACTGCAAAAGAAAATTTCTATGCTTTCTTTTGGTACAGCATAATTAGAAGTAAAGTGTTAAAATACAGGTAGAGTAATCGAGCGTAACAGAAAGTTCACGCACAAGGTTTGGAGCCAACGTGCTTATTTTGCAGCATTGTATGCAGTTTTTAAGAAGTGCAAGACTCGGTCGAATTTTTAAGCGAGTCTGCTTTTGCTGAAGTTAGTTTTTGTTCCGGAAGATTTTATATGAAACCTAAATAGGTATTTCAAAGTTCAACGAAAGACCCGTGGTTTCAGTGGGTTAGTTTCGGAATTGTACAAGGGTCTCACGTAAGGATTGCTCTTTGTGAGAATTGTCCGGGGATTCTTGGAAATGAGCTTGCACCGAGCGAGGGATTAGGGGTTTCGTGTTAGAC
This sequence comes from Lasioglossum figueresi, assembly GCA_028455805.1. Classification (NCBI taxonomy): domain Eukaryota; kingdom Metazoa; phylum Arthropoda; class Insecta; order Hymenoptera; family Halictidae; genus Lasioglossum; species Lasioglossum figueresi. Next base: position 14,673,202 of record CM052194.1, read on the forward strand.
ACAAACGAGGTGCAGGGCTTTCCACGACCCAATACACGACACTGTCTCTGTTTTCCTTTTAACGTAACCAAAGATATCTCTTGAACACTTTAACAAGTTCCCTGCGAAACTGCAATAAACAGTTGCATTTCCTCCGACGCCAGAAAAGTAAATACGTTACACATGAAAAAGTGTATTTCGAAAAATCATATCGTGGATGTTTTTGATGATTTCATTGCAAGCTTCATTTCTTTTTGAGCCTATTTGGTTGAAATCAAAGTTGACGTGGCTACTGAAAATGATTAATTTCAATTGATGAATTTAATATTATATATACAGTAAGAGAAGAATTGTCACGAATATATCATAATGTCTCTGTTTTCCTTTTAACGTAACCAAAGATATCTCTTGAACACTTTAACAGGTTCCCTGCGAAACTGCAATAAGCAGTTGCATTCCCTCCAACGCCAGAAAAGTAAATACGTTTCACTTGAAAAAGTGTATTTCCAAAAATCAAATCGTGGATGTTTTTGATGATTTCATTGCAAGCTTAATTTCTTTTTGAGCCTATTTGGTTGAAATCAAAGTTGACGTGGCTACTAAAAATGATTAATTTCAATCGATGAATTTAATATTACGTAAATATTAAGAGAAGAATTGTCACGAATATTATAATGTCTCTGTTTTCCTTTTAACGTAACCAACGATAACTCTTGAACACTTTAACAGGTTCCGTGCGAAATTGCAATAAACAGTTGCATTTTCTCCAACGCCAGAAAAGTAAATACGTTTCACCTGAAAAGTGGATTTCGAAAAATCATGTCGTGGATGTTTTTGATGATTTCATTGCAAGCTTAATTTCTTTTTGAGCCTATTTGGTTGAAACCAAAATTGACGTGGCTACTAAAAATGATTAATTTCAATCGATGAAAATTATTTACTTTATTATCATAAAGTTGTTATTCATTCGTGTATGAGAAACTATGAAAACATTCTTGACGTTTAATTTTAGCATGTACAGTTTGAATAACAAAAACCCAAAGCCATGAATTTCGCGCAGATCCACGCAATATCAAAGAACGTATGTACAAATGTAACAATATATTGTTTCATGGTTTCCGCTTACGATTCTCCGCTCTGTAAAAGTGCCTCTGAAACAAGGATTGGGAATGGTCGAATCAAAGCTCGCACGTGCACGATGCGCGCTGTTGCAATAGGACGGAACGCATTCGCTCAGAAGAAGGAACAACATGTGTCGAAGGGAACGCGTTTCGCCGCGGTCACGGGGCTGCTTATTAAGGGATGTCGTAAAAGTTGTGGCCGCAAAGGGTTGTTGATTAGGTCGTCTGTGGGCGCACGTACAGGCCACGTGGACGCTCGCGGACGTTTGTTCATTCAATGTCGAACGGGATGACGGAGCTCCGTTCCGCTCGTGTGCAGCTTCCTGGGACGTTCAACCCTCTCAGCACGCGTCGTACTTAATCGCGCTAATAATAATCGGAGAGCGCGCGCAATCTCTTCCAAACACAGTTCGAGGGTGTTTCGAATCAAAACACCGTGGCATGCGCGCGAAGCTGCTTTCACTGTCGGGTTATTTAACCAACCAGCGACTTCAAAGTGTTCGCGTTTGAACCATTTACACAGCAACGGGAAACCAGCGAGGGGTTGAAGAGAGATAGAGGAGGTTGTAAGGTGAGGGGTTGAAACGCGTAGGTGGAGGACGAAGGAGAGCGAGAGTAACCTACGAGCCGTTTGGGAACAGTAGAAACGTTGCGATTTACACGGACGTGCCGCATATAATCCCCGCTGAGGGATTGGCCCGGTCTAGGTGAGAAACGACAGGAACCGTAGTCGCAGAGATCTTGTTGCTACCACTGTTCGCTCCATATTTTTGAATTAGCTGGTAAACGATAATTCACTGCCGCGGTTTCTCCCTGTGTTATCCACTTGCTCAGATCCCGCCGAGCGGCTTCTCTTTCTGTCCAGTTCAACGACCGAGCTAACCAACTGCGAACGGTTGCAAGTATCGTCCGGGATTTTAGTGAAATTTATTCTTTCGGTAGATTGCGCGGGGAACATATGTTCAATGTCCAGCGTCCCGGCGATGCTAAATTGAGCGAAATATCAGGTCGTACCACAAGCAACGGGGCAGCGTGTTTTTGAAACACAGAACACGATACAATCATCGGCTTTCTATGCACATACATGTGGGAATTGAGGCGGCTCATGGCAACACATGCACAAATGCCAAACGAAACAAACGAAAAACGCAGCGAGCGACGGTCGGAAGACAGTCTTTGGCCGACGATCGAACGGTGTGGTTCGAACCTATTACTTAATCCACTTTTATACGATTAAACGCCACGTTCGACCGTTACCGAGTCTCAACCGTACATACAATTCTATGGATTGTAGGACATCAACCCTTAGCAGTCGAACGGTGACCCAGAGTCGCCGCTAAAAATTGCTCAGTACCGCTTACAATATTTAGTATGTTGGTATCTAATCAATTACTAAACATTTAAGTATTCTGAACGAGGTATTATATCAATTTCATATCTATAAAAAGAAAGAAATCATATGGAATGGAATTATTCTAGGTTGGAAGAAATGTTTAATTTTAAATGAAAGTCTATGGCTAATGATTTTGTGACAGCTGCTTCAACAGCAATAGCAATTTTAATCGTGAACCTAATGTATTAGTTTTGCTTAGAATCATCATGTAAAATATTGAATTTTAAGCTTTCGGTTGATTAAGTATTAAATTTAAGTTGGGTTAGTGACACTTCGAGTAAGTTCGAAGAACTTGGATTAAGAGATGTGAAAATATGTTGGTATCTAATGAATTACTAAACATTTAAGAATTTTGTATGCGTAATTCTATCAATTTCATATTTATGAAAAGAATGAGATCATATGGAATGGAATTATTCTAGGTCGGAAGAAATGTTTAATTTTAAATGAAAGAGTATGGCTAAGGATTTTGTGACAGCTGCTTCAACAGCAATAGCAATAGCAATTCTAATCGTGAACCTAATCTATTAGTTTTGCTTAGAATCATCATGTAAAATATTGAATTTTAAGCTTTCGGTAGATAAAGTATCAAATTTAAGTTAGGTTTGTTAAACTTCGAGTAAGTTCGAAGAACTAGAGTTAAGAGATGGGGAAAAAAAGGTTGGTATCTAATCAATTACTAAACATTTAAGTATTTTGTACGAGGTATTCTATCAATTTCATATCTATAAAAAGAAAGAAATCATATGGAATGGAATTATTCTAGGTAGGAAGAAATGTTTAATTTTAAATGAAAGTCTATGGCTAAGGATTTTGTGACAGCTGCTTCAACAGCAATAGCAATTCTAATCGTGAACCTAATCTATTAGTTTTGCTTAGAATCATCATGTAAAATATTGAATTTTAATCTTTCGGTAGATAAAGTATTAAATTTAAGTTAGGTTAGTTAAACTTCGAGTAAGTTCGAAGAACTAGAAGTAAGAGATGGGAACACATTGGAAAGAGAAAGAGTGAAATAAATTAGGATGAAAAATAAGAATGCTGTGTTTGCAACATGCGCTTCGAAGGTATCTAAATTATATTGAATTTCGATCGTGAAATCTCGAGTATGTTCGGAGAACCGGAACTAAGGGTATGGAACACAATGGAGAATACTGGTTGGCCTATAAAAATATAGTTTCGCGGGGTTTGTAGGTAAAACCGGTGCTCGCATTCTCAGAGATAACCGGCCAAAGCGCGAAGGTATTGGAAAATAATGAAGAGGTTCGCCCTCGCAGCTGTTGACTCTCCCCGTGGCTGAGTGGTGGTCTGTCGATGACAACGAGGTAATTACTTTTCAAGTAGCAGACGTGCAAATGAACGGCGGTTTAATCTACGGGTAATATTCCAACATCGCTGCCGTTTTTATTCCCCACCATTCGGGACACTGTAAAGACGTTCACTTGTCGAACGAATTCATCCCTGTTCGTAATTCAATTCCTCCGCCGCGGATATAACGATCGACGCACGCGGCGTTCGCGATGTCAGCTCGTTCAACTATTACGTCGAACTCGCGATCTCCTTTTCTGTATTTCGCGAAAAACAGCTCCGTGAGAGGACCGCACTGGAAACTAAATCACTTAGGTGTGTTTCGGGCATTAAATCCGGGTTATTGAAAAATTCTTGAATTATTGGTAATACTGTATAATTCATACGTTTGTCGTAACATTATTCTTTAATATTGAAAGTACAGAGAAGTCCTACTAGTTTTGTGAGCGTATTTTTATACTATTTTTTGTGAGCGCATGAAATCACCAGTCTAATCGTTACAATTTTGATAATCACAGAAGGAGGATGTCTTATTAATCCTGCAAGCTGTCTTGTTTTATAATTTACCGTATTTCATAATTACCCGTAACGTACTTAATACTGTAACA
>CM052194.1:14677710-14721402 GCA_028455805.1 Lasioglossum figueresi
TCATTCATAGTTCATTCATAGTTCATTCATAGTTCCTTCATAGTTCCCTTCAGTCACGTATCCTTCCCCCTTAAGTAGGTGCGTTCAAGATGATTTGGTTACTGTAACTAACAACTGAAGGAACAACGATTTGTTCACGCGGCTCGGGTCACATAATTCACCGATATAAAGATCAAAGGGTCGAACGGGTCGGAAAGGATCTAATTGTGCTCGGAAAGACGAATAGCCGCGTCGATAGACGTCGATGTTGTTTATGACTCTGTCAGCGGCATGTGTGAGCAGCCAGCCGCCTTTGAACCGATTACAATGGGGATAATACGGCTCTTGCTCGTTTTCTGGGATATTGCGAAGTATACAAGTGTTTTAGAACCCTCGTCCAATAAAAAGAAGAGCAATTTTATGCTCGATATCGTTGGGCATTATACTATCCCGAAAGTAGTGAGGTCATTAGGTTGCTGCAGAGAGTACTATGTATGTTTAGCTCTTTCATCTTTATTTATGACCATCTTCATGTTTCATAAAAAGTCTTGGATTTAATCACAAAAAAGTGTACTTTAAATGACCTATAAATTTCGACATGAATTTGATGTTGCTATTTTGTAACGTTTTCTGAGACTATAACACATCTTCATGGTCTACAAAGAATTGTTTCACAGTTTTCTCTTAATCGACTCTTTCGTGTTGATGATAAACTTAACTGATACTCGATAACGTCACGAGAATCTTGGTATTAATAAATATTATTAGTTTCCCACCGATCCCCATGATTACATTCCCAGTGATCAAATAATATTTCTTATCTCGAAACTATTATAATAGATAAAAGGGAAAGTTCTATCGTATTTTAAAGAAAACATTTGAATCAATTTCCTAATGACTCACCAGCAACACGTGACTTCGATGTACGAGCAAAATCACCTGCTTACTTAAAATACGACAGAACTTTCTCTCCAACCTAATATTTCCGCGAATGGAAGTGAACGTATAGAATAACTCGCAAGACTATCGATTAGGAGTTAACGCGGGTTTACTGCGAATTTTGAGCTTGAATTAGCAATCTCATTTGCCGGGGGCGATTAACTTTTCGAAACGCCGCGCCGACATGACAGTACGCTCGTTCGACAAACCGGGAACAATGGGGTCCGGAACTTCGCCGGTTCTTCAAGTTTGTTCGGCAATAAATCGATAATTAATAATTGGCCGGCGATTGGCACACAAAGGACAGGAATGGTATTGGCTGTCGAATCGAAACGGCGAATAATACTGTCGTCCGTGACGGACAGCCGCAGTTGCACAACGGTCGGGATAACGCGCAAGCAAGTTTGCAGAAGGGTTCTGTATGTTCGCCGTATTGTCAGAGCAAATAAATGTTTTATACCCTACGGCGCGGCGGATCGCGACTCTTGTTGTTTTTTCAGATACCAGCAATATTTCTCTTTCATTCATAAATCGTATTCCGCGAGCCGGGAGTTCACGTCGGACCGAACTTCGTCGCGGACAAAGGTCTTAATGCCAGCCATTAAAAATCACACCGGGGGGTGCGAGCAGACGTGGGGTTGCCGAAGGGGTAAACTCCCATGGTACCTCGGGAAATCGCATAGGTTGCCCTCCGTCTCTATGGAAGGGTACACGCGTATGCGAGTGTTATGGGCACCTTCCAGTCCCCGAGACAATCGATCACTCTCTAATTCACAAACGTGTCGCCGTTTTTCGACCCTATTGAGCTCGAGCAAAGGGCTGTAATGCGTCTTGGTCGTCCATGGAACCGGCGTCGGGCCGTTTAAGATCATTTCACGTCGGGAAGCACCGCCCATCATTGTTCGAATCACTTTACACCCTCGAAACCTCACATAAAGTAGACTGGGTGGCCCACCTTGAATATCTGAAGCATTTATTATTGATAATGAAAACACAGTATCATAGAAAGACATAATTAGGTTCGACAGGGCTAATTCTGTGGTTAGCAAACAACTTTTTTCAAGGTTACATTATTCACGATTTCAATTTGTATTTGTTTTCGGATTATTAAAATTATCGATTCATGGAACGCTTTTTACAATTACGATACATGCAACTAGAAGGTCACTTGAAGGTGATGATATTACAGGTCCTTGAATTATCAGTAGATCTTTATGCATTTATGGCATTTACAAATTTTCAAAAAATGTTGGAATGTAAAGTTCGATTGAATTTGGAGTTGGCTATTACCACTGAAAATAAGATTCTATTTAATTCCACTTTCTTAAAATTCATCTACAAGAAATGAAAATTGTATAAAGATCTCCGACATTGTTGTGCATTATTAATAATAAACACGTTTAAGATATTTGCTAGGTATGTCACCCTACACAATGGTACTCGGTTCAATAATTACTTACTAATATCAAATTCGCGACAGAGTGCTGAGCAACTCGAAGAGATTAGTTTCAGTTCTTGCGACCCAGTTCGGGAATAGTATGTTCTCTAATTGACGAGCAGCAGAAAAACACTTGTTCGTTCATCCCGCTCGAGTAACCATCAAAAGGCAAGGAAACCCCATTTCGACGATAATCTTGTAAAACCAGTAGTTGCATAAACCTCTCGAGATTTTCTTGTAAACGTGTCGACTAGGAATAAATTACTAGCTGAAGTGTCCTTTAATATTCCGTATGTTGGGGCTTCGTTTTCGTGGTAGGAACAGTTGAAAATTGTAGGGGACACCCTTCTACGAAGGTCCAAGTCATGGCCATCTGCTTCTCGACTATATGTGCGTGTTCGTGGGGCTTAGTGTTCAGCTGACTGGGGTTTAACCTTCGAGCAAAAGCGCTGTCGTTAAATTTACGATACGAATCTGACCTCGAGATTACGTTTATTCGTGAATATCGACGATAATGTAACCAATTGATATACCTTTTATACACCTTCGTTGCTTTTGGGTGCTCATAGGTGTTCAACGAAGAATTCCAAAACACAGTACTTCGTTCTCGGTATAAAATTCTTTGGAGAATGGCGAAGGACTCTTCGATTTTACGTCCCACATTTTTGGTTCAGTCTATATTTTTTCTTCCGGCGAGGATGTAATTCCCCGTACAAATGGTAGCTGTTTTTTTCGAGCGAACTCTTATTCCTGAATATCGACGATAATGTAACCAATTCATATATTTTTTATACACCTTCGTTACTTTAGGGTGCACATAGGTGTTCAACGAAGAATTCCAAAACACATTAATTCGTTCTCGGTATAAAATTGTTTGGAGAATGGCGAAAGACTCTTCGATTCTACGTCCCATATTTTTGGTTCAGTCTGTATTTTTTCTTCCGGCCCGGATGTGATTCCCCGTACAAATGGCGGTTATATTTTACAAGCGTACTCTTATTCCTGAATATCGACGATAATGTAACCAATTCATATATTTTCTATACACCTCCGTTGCTTTAGGGTGCACGTAGGTGTTCAACGAAGAATTACAAAACACAGTACTTCGTTCTCGGTATAAAATTCTTTGGAGAATGGCGAAGGACTCTTCGATTCTACGTCTCACATTTTTGGTTCAGTCTGTATTTTTTCTTCCGGTCGGGATATGATTCCTCGTACAAATGGCGGTTGTACTTTCCAAGCGAACTCTTATTCCTGAATATCGACGATAATGTAACCAATTCATATATTTTTTATACACCTTCGTTGCTGTAGGGTGCACATAGGTGTTCAACGAAGAATTCCAAAACACATTAATTCGTTCTCGGTATAAAATTGTTTGGAGAATGGCGAAGGACTCTTCGATTCTACGTCCCACATTTTTGGTACAGTCTGTATTTTTTCTTCCAACCGGAGTGTGATTCCCCGTATAAATGGCGGTTGTATTTTCCAAGCGAACTCTTATTCCTGAATATCGACGATAATGTAACCAATTCATATATTTTTTATACACCTTCGTTGCTTTAGGGTGCACATTGGTGTTCAACGAAGAATTCCAAAACACAGTAATTCGTTCTTGGTATAAAATTGTTTGGAGAATGGCGAAGGACTCTTCGATTTTACGTTCCACATTTTTGGTTCAGGCTGTATTTTTTCTTCAGTCCTGGATGTAATTCCCCGTACAAATGGAGGTTGTTCCAAGCGAACTCTCGGGTCACGTCGACGACCTAACTGTCCTGACACTAGCCAACCTTTTATACGAAGGGTTACCACGCGAAAGTTCGGTTGGTGGAAGGGGAGAATCTATAAGCCGTCCTGGTTGCCCTCCGTCGCCTTCCACCGTCTTTCGGTCGCACTATGCTCGCACCATACACGGCTCGACTATGTTCAACCCTGCCTCCTTCATCCGTTGCGACCTACGATCCCATCGAATCTCTTTATCTCTGCCCTGGAGTCGATATGCGCGGCTTCTTTCATCTTGCTGTCTGTCATTTGATTAGGCCGTTCGAGTCTCTTTCTTTAAAAAAAGAAAGGGAACCTTCATCCGTCGCTGATCCTTTGTGACTCGGGGATCTAAGAAGATTATTAATAAAAGGGAAGATACCGGTAGGATTTACGGTAATCTCGGGGTTTCGGGGGTTCATTAGCTAATAAGGTCAGCAATGTGCTTCCACGACCGGAAATTTATTCAATTTCTCCCGGACGTCCAAGTGGTTTCTTGATTACGTTGTACCGCGGGATAGTGTAACCTATATTTTCAATGTAATTCGGGGTAATTGGATCGTGTATTTAATTTTATTACGAACACCGTGAATTTAGATATCTGTTATTAATTTTCGAAGCTTGGTTGCATTCAGACATTCGTTTCTGAATATTTGCAATCATGTGTCTGAGCTTCACTCCGGTGTACATTGACCTGTGTAATCCATCTCATTAGGCACCTATCAATTCCATTTCATTTTATTGTTACACACTGAATAATGATGATGAATTTAAATGAGCCCACACACTGTAGGCCAAGGGTCGAATGTATGTGAACGTCGCCTTCTATTTGTTACTGAATTCTTGCATTAAATTCTTAAATTAAACTCTAGCCGTATTGCAAGAAATAGGTGCAAAATAAAAATTACTTGTTTCGAGAAGTTTCAATGCGACTTCTGGATGTTTGAGGTACTTCAGTTCCAGTATATTGGATGGTTGACGTGTACCGTTTGACTATCCGGACACAAGCGAGGTCTGTTGACATTTTTCTGTCCCCGGAGACAGTCGGAGGTGGTCGGTGATTGATCGAGACACTAGGGGTGAACTTGGAACGGGAAAAAATTGAGTGCTCCAAGAATCGGTTGCAGCACTGAACGTGACGATTTATGATGCTGCTTGTTCGATCGTGACCTTGTGGACAGGATATCGGCTAAACAATATCGACTGTCTGCGGTTTCCTAACCAGCAATATAGTTATTTTTCAACTATTTTAAAAATTTAATTCTTTAATTTTCTTATTTATTCGCTAGCTAATGGTGACACTTTCTTTTTCGCTCTTCTTTTTATTTAAAACCTCCAGTTTCCTACAAGTAACTTTCGAAGAACTTGGAATTCATTTTCATCATTTATTTCAGAATTGTTAAAAATTCTCTTCTTTTTATTTAGAACCTCTTTCTTTTATAAAGACTCTTCTTTTTATTTAGAACCTCCAGATCTATACAAGCAACTTTCGAAGAACTTGGAATTCATTGTTATAATTTATTTGAGAATTGTTAAAAATTCTCTTTTTCTTTTCATCTAAAACCTTCAGTTTTTTACAAGCAACTTTCGAACAATTTGGAATTCATTCTTATAATTTATTTCAGAATTGTTAAAAATTCCCTTCTTCTTTTTATTTAAAACCTCCAGTTTTCTACAAGCAACTTTCGAAGAACTTGGAATAAACTTTTATCATTTATTTCATAATTTTTAAAAATTCTCTTCTTCCTTTTATTTAGAACCTCTTTCGTTTATAAAGACTCTTCATTTTATTTAGAACCTCCAGATCTATACAAGCAACTTTCGAAGAACTTGGAATTCATTCTTGTAATTCTCTTGAAAATTGTTAAAAATGATTGTCCTTATTAATAGCTGACCTAGTAACCGCAAGAATTTGGTGTCCAAACGAATCATCGTATCGATTACGTTTTAAATTCTCTTGCATTTTGAAAATCGTGAACGTTTGAACCTAAACGAATAATTTAGAGTGTGAAACTTTAGCAGACATCCGAAAATGCGTGCTATAAACCACGTGATCGACCACTATCCAGTAGATTCCTGAATCTCCATTAAATGGCCGACGAAGATCGTTTGGAATGGAATTAATGCGTCAGGTGTCAGAAGGAAGTTCACACGAGAGAAAGTACCAACTCGAAACTAATTTGATTCGTCGTTATTAGAATCCCCGTTAAGAGGATGTCTTTGAGGGAACGGCATTTACACCGTAGCCGCCGAATCATGTCGTCTTTGTGCCGGTTAGGTTAATTCTAAACAGTTTGCAGAGCGGAGTGGAACTCCATGGAAGATTGATGTTTTTAGAAAGGAATTAGCCAGCCGGAGGAAAAGGAACTGCTTCGGTTAAATGGAAAAGTTAAGTTCCACGGAAATGCAGTCTGTAAACTATGAATCCAATTTTAGACGGTCGCTTCTTATCGGTACCGAACCGACGGAACTTTAGACGGTGCCGCGCGCGAAACTTCGAAGCGGCGCGCGGCGTGTGCCGTCACTCGAGGCAGAATCATTAAATTAACAAATCTGTTCGCCACACGCCGGTCAATTTCTTTTATTGATTCGACGGAAACTTTTGGCCCCTCGGTAATACGTTTCGAACTAGTCACGAACGAGATGGAGAACAAAAGAAACGGAGCGACGTCGCTTCGATGATGAAACAGACTGCTGTCGTCGCTTAAAACTCAGTTTCAGAAATCAATCGGTTGGCTCAATTGGGTTAGCACGAGCCTCAAAAAATTATCCTGCTAGAACCAACGTTCGTTCTAGGATAAATAATGCATATGTTTATTTTCGAATTATTGTACGTGGTCGTATTTAAAATTTGGTAAAATTGAATCATGTGTTGTGTACGCTCAAACTGTTTTCAAAATGTTGGTATCTAATCAATTATCAAACATTTAAGCGTTGTACGAAGTATTACATCAATTTTGTATCCACCAAAATTTAAACAATCATTATTTCAAATTTGGTAAAATTGCATCGTGTCTTGTGTACGCCCAAACTGATTTCAACATGTTGGTATCTAATCAATTATCAAACATTTAAGCATTATATAAACTATTATATCAATTTCGTATCCACCAAATTTAAAGAATCACTATTTAAAATTTGGTAAAATTGAATCATGCGTTGTGTACGCTCAAACTGTTTTCAACATGTTGGTATCTAATCAATTATCAAACATTTAAGCGTTGTACGAAGTATTATATCAATTTTGTATCCACCAAAATTTAAACAATCATTATTTAAAATTTGGTAAAATTGCATCGTGTCTTGTGTACGCTCAAACCGTTTTCAACATGTTGGTATGTAATCAATTATCAAACATTTAAGCGTTGTACGAAGTATTATATCAATTTTGTATCCACCAAATTTAAAGAATCACTATTTAAAATTTGGTAAAATTGAATCATGCGTTGTGTACGCTCAAACTGTTTTCAACATGTTGGTATCTAATCAATTATCAAACATTTAAGCGTTGTACGAAGTATTATATCAATTTCGTATCCACCAAATTTAAAAAATCACAGAGAATAGAAATAATCTAGGCCTGAAAAAATGTTTAATTTTCGAGTTAAAATAGTTCCGAGTACAAAGGGTTAAGTATTTTCACCCTTGAAGTATTTGTTGAAAAAGGCAATGATACATTCTTTTTAAAATTATGTGAATATCTCGTTTCTGACCAGAGGTTTGAATTTATCGACGTCTTGTAATATAGGAGACATCGTTCGGCAATAAGTCTGTCGCGGGACGTTCATTTGGATTACTTAGAATAGCCGACATTTCGCCTAATTACGTTCGATAACAAGCTTCCCGGCTCATGCTTCATTTTTCCCATTAGACACAGACAATTCTCCGGGACTCGGGCAAAATAAGATCACGTTCCCCTCATAAATCTTTGTCCCGGTTGACTCAGAAAGTCCCTTTATTGCCACTAGAAAAATCTTTCGCCGTTGACTCCCCTACCCGCGGCTGCTCCTTTCAGCCTCGTGTCTGTTCATGAAACGAGCGTTACGGGATGTATTTTCGTCCCTTCGCAGGTAACGTCGTTGAAGTTCGCATGGGCCACGAAGTATGGCGTCGTAAATGTCGTTTTCGTTTTCGAAATTGCAGCGTTGCCGGCCTCGCCAGCTCGGCGACCCGGAAGTTGCGCAGCTACCGAGGCCCCGTTTCCATCATCGGTAGAAAGTACAGGAAGTTAAACGAATCCTGACGCGTTACGGCTCCATCAGCCGCCCTTCCTCCGCGCCCTTCTTCTATCCTTCTGAGCCGGGGCCAAGTAATTACCAGTGTTTGTGAATCTGATTGTGCAAATAGGGCGCGGCGATTATAAGTTCCTTGACGATTCTAATCAGGGAAGTCGTTGCTTCGTAATCAGAGCATTAGCTTTCTGGTCGGCGCAAAGAGAAGCCCGCGACACCGAGCACGTAATGAGCTTCTCGTGATAGTTTAAGGTACTGCGCGCAGCCAAGAAAGTTAGTTATTTACTTGCCGAGAGCTCCGACAGCTCGTTTACGTACGCAACGGTATTTCATTTCCTAGACGCTTCCGTATAGGCACCGGTCCGCGCAAACACATTAAGTGGCGCTCCGCTTCACTTCAGTTTTCCTCCCCGGATACTTGATCTTATCATCCCCTGCTCGCTAAGCTGGATGTCTCCTGGCATCTCCGCTCCAAAACGATAAGACTTCGCACGCCTATCGCTTTGATGGCCGAACTGGCACGCGTTCCTTTCCCGGACTTTCACCTTTGAATTTGTTGTCGCCCGATGTTCAGCCTATGCTCTGTGACTCCATTACTGTCCCTCGCCTTGCAAGGAGTCTCTTGGGTCCCACCCGTACATCCCCACCGTTGATGTTCACGTAGTCTCGGCGTTTAACATCTAACACGCTTAGGTTCTTCTTCCACTCTTAGACTTCATCGTTATACTTCTACGACTGCACGTAGTAGCGAGGTGAGGTTCCAATAGCGAACCCTTGCCCTTGCTGTTCTCGGAGGGGAATAAGTTGGAACTCCCTGTAGTACGTGGTAGCTACAGTGTTTGAGTTTCCCCAGAATTCTTAGTTGAATTCGCTAGCTGTTTACTTTATTCGGTTTCGTCGCCAAGCGTTACCGTGCGGCACTCACAAAAAGCGACCGTACATATAAACGACGATTTTGTTTGCTCAAAATACAGCGATCAAATTATTATAGCTGAATAAACATTTTCCAGTTGCGCTGTAACAGACTGGAGCGAAATCGAAAATTGTTTTCCTTTTTACTATGTTTCATAGTCCGAGGAAAAAGTACAATAATATTTTTAAATTCTTCTATTGTTTTCACTGTTTTAAAAGATTTGACTGATTCGAAAGATTTCGGTAGAATTCTTCGAGGTCCATTGCATCTCGTAAAAAGGTTCGCGTTAATTCGAAATTAGTAATATGGACGGATTTTACCGTCGGGGGTTGAAAATTCATGTTACGCAGTTACCGTTCAACGAATAATTGTCTGAGATTCCGGTCACGAGTCGCCGGAACTGAAAGCCGTTAAGTCGGAACTAATTGAAGTGTTGTTAAGGGGCAGCAGGAGGTGAGCGCTAGGGTGCTGTAGCTTGGGTCTTACAGAGATAGCCTGACAGAGGGCCGCGAAATCCCCAGTGATAGATCCTCACGAACAATGCCTTCCAAGAATGGAATCGTTAATACAATCCTAGACGAGGTATAGAATGGACCTGCCATATTATGGTCGGTTGTAATACAAGGCCTGCGAACGTCGAACATGCGAATGAAGCCGAGAACGTGTTTCTCTCGATTGGAGAAGCGAAATATCAAGACACCTCTTTCCTCATTTTTATTAGAAACCAGCTGCACCAGGCTACGCGTTGCTGTGGCTCAGTCTGGTTAAATGGAAAAGAAATAAAAGAGACAGCGCACGTTTCTAATATGTTTAATTTCACAATGCTTGTGGGTATACAATATTTTTTGTTGTTCCATTGTCTGTGCAGATGTAGAGATTGTCTGGTTTGCCGACTCTAGAACACGCAATCCGTGTCTTGATCTAAACCACACAATTCTAAAGATTGGCCCTGAGCTTTGTTGAATATCCAAAATTCGTCGTCTGTCACGATGTAAAACAAAATTACTTGTTACTGATCTTTTCTTTCACGATTACTGAAATTATAAGAATGTTTCGACGAAAACTAAAAGAACACTCCGCCAAATTAATTACTGATACGATCATTATATTTATATATTGCGACAAAAGTGATGCAAGTCAAAAAACTTCATCCCCGCTCAAAAATATGTGGACATTTTGTTGCAAGTATAATTTATACTAATAGTACCAAATTGTACAATTTAATGATTAAAATCTCTTGAATAAATAAAAGTTTCTGAGGCAGGGCTAACACTATTTCAATCTACGATGATCCATTTGGGTGGTTTGCTGTCTTCTCAAGACAATAATACTAATTATTGGTGAGATATCGAATGAATTTATCATTAACTGTATAAACTAGACCGTATAAAAAATTAAACGTGTCGTCCACATAATTTTGAACGGGAGTGTATATATCATAGACATAAAAATAATTTTTTTATTTATCGACGAAAGCATTAAAAAGATATTTAAAAAGTAGTTTTAAAAAGATATTTAAAGTGGGTACCCGGTTATCGACATAAGGGTTGAAAAAAGAAAATTTCGAAATACGAAACTCAAATAATTATTATTACAATATATATTCTCTCTAGTACTGTGTAAACTAGACAGCATAAAAAATTCAACGTGTTGCCCATATACTTTTGAGCGGAAGTGTATATAATAATTAATTAAATTAAAATTTATAATTTTAAATAATAATTAGTAAATTTATATTTTTATATAAAAACACGCACGTATTCGAATGCAACGTTGTGTAATAATTTCAAAGCAATCGGTGAAGAACTTTCGGAGATTTAAGATTTTGGGCAAACGAACATTTACATTTTTATTTATATAGAAGATTAACCTTCCAGGAGATTTTATTTCGATTAGATGTAGCTTTTGTACGATGATATTTGAATGCAAAATTAAAGTACTATTTCATTGGAAAACAATTATTCCACTTAAATTTTAAAAATTCGAAAATATTAGAATAATAATTAAAATTTAGAAAATATAAGATATTTTGGTCAAATTTGATTTACGTGTTCTTTACATTAGAAAAAATTAATAAGTATCAATTTTATTTCATAATAAATCTGCATTCATATTTAAATAATTGTCCGGTGACTTATGGACGAAGTAAAATATTGTTCAATGCCAAGAACACGACTGTTCCGACTTATGAAATCGGATCCAAGAGTTCGATGACGGATGAATCCTGGTTTAGTGGTCCTCTTATTTAGGTCCTGAATCTGAAGATTCATAGTTCCACGACTAAAGTGTTCGCATCTTCAAGTTGAATCTCTAGATCCTGAAGATCATCGAATTCGGAAGATTAGACAATCACCTTGAAGCTCTTGGACACAGACGTCCACGAATTGGAGTCCTTCAACTTCTGAGGACTCGAAAGTTTACTTTAGGCTGTGGAAGTCCTGAGATTGTAGTCTTTGGATTTGGCAGGTCCGCCATTGCAGTTCTTAAACCTAAACATCTACAGATTGACGTCTCTCGTAAATTTTGATTCGCAGGTTATTAAGTTGGTTAATGGTATTAGCTTCTCTCGTATGCCGTGCTAAAATTTACAAAGCGAGAATGATACGAAATGATATAAATTTGGAAATGCCATTTACAGGATTTAACTATTTTTGGGTCAATCTCGAGATCCAATTATCGCAGCTCTGCGTTCGCGGAATTTTAATTGGACTAATACTCATTCCGAAACGAACATTTCAAACGACGCGTTTGTTATAGAGCTGGACAGGGCAAAGCAGGATTAATTGGCAATTAAAGTTGCACAATATCGTCGGAATTCTTCCCCCTTTAAGAATATATGAAGATAATTTAAGTAACTTTGGATTTAATGGGCGCTCAGTTGTTGAAGACGTTGAATAATTATTTTCGCAGGCGAAGGTATTAGTCGTTACGAACTTTCCATTCTTTCGCAAGTTTTTTCATTAGCTGTACCCGGTCTTAAAACAACATCCTACATTCCGAACTTCTTTCGCTCTTCAAATTAAACGACAGACTCAATTTTCATTTTCAACAATCTAAAACTCTTTGATGTCCTTTAATGTTACACGAGGTACGAGATCTTCTCGACACTGTCTTGGAAAGTATACTATTCTTCTCGTCTATTATTGAATTTTTAAATGTCTGCATGTTTTTCGTTCGAAATGATCCACTTGTTTGGTGTTTTTAATTAATAAAGTGGATTCAAAAATCGAAAGGAACAGCTGCGAACTACACGTATATACAGCTTGACGAACCGTACAATTTTTCATTCGCCAATATGTACAGTTCTTCTTCGTTTATTTTTATACGCCTCGGAGCGTTCTCCCCCAGGAATCAATCGGCCGGCGGCGCTATTAGACGGCCGAGGGCAGGTTTGTTTATTGTGTATCGTGCAAAAATTCCGAATCACCGAGCGCCAAGAGCTTCGAGAGCTCGATCGGAGTCACCTATCAGGAACACGAGAAACAATCGGAAGCGGCCGGTCGTCTGGTTCAATCAAGATCGCCGATAAAATTCCAAGGGACCGGACGAGAGAAATAGCAACGGGTAGTTATATTCGTCTGCGGTAGTGGAAAAAAGCCCGAGCACCGTCGAGATTTTCGCTTCTCCGCGAAGAAAGGAAGAAAATAAAGAAAGTAGAAAAGAAGGAAACTCACCCTCGGGTTCTGCGATGTCCATTGCGTCTGTTGTTTGGCACGCAACCCCCCCGGGGTTGTTCGGGGGTTTGCTCGCGAGCTCTGTTCGGAACGTATGTATCCAGACATAATATTGTTATTAAGCGGCAACGTATTACTTCCGAACGGCGCGAGAAAACGAGCCAGCTGAGGGGGTCGGTAGAGGGTGGATTCGACGGCAGACGGTAAAGATGAAATGAAAATAAAGCCAGGACAAACGAACGAGGCCCCTTTCGTTTTTTAACGAGCAACAGCCGCAGAGCCGCGCGCCGCTAGGAAGACCGAGATTCGCGGAAACAAAAGAGTCCGGAGGCTTCCTGTTTCGCAGGGTCCGCGTGAGCTGCTCGGAAGGTGTGAATACAGGTACTTTCGCAAATGCACTCGACTGATTCGAACCGCATACAGTCGGGGATAAAAAGGTGGGGCCCTGCGCGGCGTTTGGCTGTGGTACAGTATGGTCCAAGTATCAGATGAAGGGGGTAGACTAGTTTTTCCAGGATTGCAAGGGTGCGGGACGCGCCTTCTCATTTTATTTATGAAGAGCGCTAGATAAAAGATTAATGTAGGCCACGATCCCCACCAAAAGTCCTGTTTTTACGTTTACGAGGCGTATTTGCATTTTTCGGAAGCATACAGCTGTGCGTGTAGCTATTTTCATAAAGCTGCGACAGCTACATGCTGCCGAACAATGCAAATTACGCCTCGTAAACGTAAAAGTAGGACTTTTGAGGGCGATCCGCGGCCTAGAGTCATATTTTACCTAACGCTTTTGACTACCAAAAAACTCCATCTTTGCATTATCGAGAAATAAGAAGGGAACAAGGATAGGACTAGACTGTGGATCTTTATGCAAAATAAAAATATTCTGCATTGATTGCGGGAAGCAGGAATAAAATGAAAATTGATTTCGTCCCTTAATGACTTTGTTACGTTAAAAACATCATTACAATATCCTTGATTTTTTCTAATCTATTACTATTTTATATCTCACCCAACTAATTTCTTCATAAATACATAAAGATCCTCAGTCTTTATTAACTTCTAAGATATTATTTGCAACAGCATTCTAGCTTTAGCGAACGATCCAAACAAACAGAAAACACTGTACAACGACACTGAATAAAAATGAACATATTCATCGGGTGTCGTGCCTTTTTGTCCCCGACTGTAGTCGAGGATCAGGTAGGGCTGTCTCCGACAAACTGCCGCCACGGATTCGAGAAGCACGGTCTGGCCGAAGCAGCGAGAAAGTAACGTTTCTGCCATTGTTAGGCGCGTTTATAATTTGAATAATGGCGACCCTCGCGCCGCGCCGCGCCGCGCCGCGCCGCGCCGTTTCGCGCTCTCCCGGCCCTCTTGCCCGTGATTTTTATCGAGGCGGAATGAATTCGAGCGCACTCGCGAACCCTCGTCGCGGTTCTTACACTCGTCGCGACCCGACGGAAATATAAACGGACGGACACGGCGAACTTTTTTTTATCAAGGAATTTGTTCCCGTCAACGACGCGCCGGCCTCTCGTTCGCGTCAGGTGGTTTAATCACTTCATAAGGTGAACGCAACGAGCATTCAAGCGGGACAGACTGCTTTCACCGAGTTTTAGAGATGACTGAGACGTCTTCGTTTGAGACCGCGTTTTTGTCCGCTGCGTTTTTGTCCGCTGCGTTTTTGAAGACCTTGTCCGATTATAGTGAGCTGTAGGTAATTAGTAGATTGCGGACTTTATTAATCAATGGGGAACATGAGTAGCCGCAAATTGAAAATATAAACGATTTAAATCTTTTAAGAACATCAATGTATTATTTTTAACTTGGTAAAATTATTAAAGTAGAAATGCAAGGTGATGTGGCTCCTGTCTCTTGCAATCGATGCAGACCATTTTTATTTTGCATAATGATCTGCAGTAATGGAACTGCGGCTATTTTCTGCATCTATGCAGACTATGCAATTTATAAAATGTGAATGATAAAGTATGTGAAATATTTTTAGCTGAATTACAACTGTATAGAGTTTCATATAAAATCGGACAGTGGTCCTTGGAAATTAATGTTAGAACTACCGAGCTCAAACCCAGACTGACATATATTCCTTTATAATAATAATAGAGTATATATATAATAAGAATACGATGTATACTAAAAAAGAAAACGGTAATTTTCCGGGCTCGGTAATTCTGGCGTTAAATTCGCGTTTTTCAAATCATTTAAGAACATCAATGTATTATTTTTAACTTGGTAAAATTATTAAAGTAGAAATGCAAGGTGATGTGGCTCCTGGCTCGTGCAATCGATGCACTCCATTTTTTATTTTACATAATGATCAGCAGTAATGGAACTGCGGCTATTTTCTGCATCTATGCAGAATATGCAATTTATAAAATGTGAATGATAAAGTATGTGAAATATTTTTAGCTGAATTACAACTGTATAGAGTTTCATATAAAATCGGACAGTGGTCCTTGGAAATTAATGTTAGAACTACCGAGCTCTAACCCAGACTGACATATATTCCTTTATAATAATAACAGAGTATATATATAATAAAAATAACGAAGTATACTAAAAAAGGAAACGGTAATTTTCCGGGCTCGGTAATTCTGGCGTTAAATTCGCGTTTTTCAAATCATTTAAGAACATCAATGTATTATTTTTAACTTGGTAAAATTATTAAAGTAGAAATGCAAGGTGATGTGGCTCCTGGCTCGTGCAATCGATGCACTCCATTTTTATTTTGCATAATGATCAGCAGTAATGGAACTGCGGCTATTTTCTGCATCTATGCAGAATATGCAATTTATAAAATGTGAATGATAAAGTATGTGAACAATTTTTAGCTGAACTACAACTGTATAGAGTTTCATATAAAATCGGACAGTGGTCCTGGGAAATTAATGTTAGAACTACCGAGCCCTAAACGAGACTGATGTACATATATTCCTTTATAATAATAACAGGGTTGATTTTAAGTAGTACATAATCGAAACCCATAAAATGAAACTTGGTTATTGAAATTGACTCGGATTCGTGACTACATATTGAACTTGATCCCATCCCTGCTTGCAAGTACATTCGAAACTTGGTCGAACAGATTCGAAACTTTTATGAATACCTACTATGCAGTTCTGATTTCCAAGATTCGTGTACTACTTGTGAAAGATTCGATTCCTTTCAACATCCGAGGTACTTATACGTATCTTTTCGAAACTTGTAAGTACTCATTCCGAGGTTCGATATCAGATTGTATAAAATGAATACTTTTCAAATATACTCATTGAAACATTATTGCTTTTAAGTAGCAATCGAAACCCATGAAATGAAACTTGGTTGTTGAAATTGACTCGGATTCGTGACTACATATTGAACTTGATCCCATCCCTGCTTGCAAGTACATTCGAAACTTTGATGAATATCGCATCGGAATCTACTATGCAGTTCTGATTTCCAAGATTCGAGTACTACTTGTGAAAGATTCGATTCCTTTCAACATCCGAGGTACTTATAAGTATCTTTTCGAAACATGTAAGTATTCATTCCGAGGTTCGATATCAGTTTGTATAAAATGAATACTTTTCAAATATACTCATTGAAGCATTATTGCTTTTAAGTAGCAATCGAAACCCATGAAATGAAACGTGGTTCTTAAAATTGACTCGGATTCGTGAGTATATATTGAACTTGATCCCATCCCAAATGACATGTACTTGAATAAAGAAGTACGCTAAAAAAAGTATTAGTAGTTCTGGCGTCAAATTCGCGTTTTTCGCAACATTTGGGACTGCATCGAGGGAAGATGCCCTAGGCACTCGAACGGTATCGCCCGCGGAACGAGTCAACGGAAGCAGCTGCTCCACCGATCCGCGTCATTACGCCAGAAATCGGCGTCTCGTATAATTCCCGCAGACGGTGTTGTACTTACGGCTCGGCGAGTACCAACTCCCCGTGCGAGTACCCTTCCGGCTGGCACACAGAAAATTGTTTTCCGCGCTACTGTGCCGGGGTGCACGCGTCGCGAGTTGGAAGCGAGGGCGAGACATCGTCGCCGACGCTGTAGTTCCTCTTAAAAAAGAAGTCAGACACACATGAAGAGAGCGAGCGGGACGAGGGGTGGCGAGCGGGACGACGACGGCGAGCGGAGACGAAAATTGGTGAGGTCGGACAGAGAAAGAGAGCACGAGAGAGGGTGTGAGAGAGAGAGCGAGAGAGAGAGAGAACCTATTCCCTGTCGGCGAACGCACACGCCGCCGTGAGCGCAGACACGCGTGTGTCGAAAAGAAAGGGCGTTGTCGGCCGTCTAGCAGGGTGTCTCGTCCCATTGTCCATGCACGCGGATGGGTTGGCTCTTTACTGAAATGCAAGCCGAGTTTTTTTTTTGCGAGGGATGGAAGCACGAGCTCGCGACTACGTTGCCCCGAGAGAGAAAGAGTGAAGCGTAGAGAGGGGAGGAAGCGAGGCGAAAGGAGTGAGAAAGAGGGAAAAAGAGCGAGGAGACTTTGTATGGAGAAAGGAAGAGAGAACAGGAACAAGGGGTGGCTCGGCCGTATCGCGACCCCCGACGCGACTCTTCGATTCGAGACAGGCGAGAACCGGTCTGTGTACGGGGCGCAGAGGTATTTTCCACCCCCTCGGGTCCGTCGGCAACCCCCGGTTACGATCTCTTCTTCCGATAGTTACCTACACCGGTTGCTTGCACTGTTTTAACGTTATTCGACACAGCTCCCACCCCTTTACCCGCCGATACGTTCCGCCCGAAGGCGGAATGCCGGCCGAGAGGGTGCTTTCACAGACAAGTAGACGGCCAGACGAAGACAAGGGAGGGCTGGTACGCCATCATTAATTCCATACGTTCCTTTTTTTCCCTGTCGACAACGCCGCCCGTTTCCTCCGGGAAACGATATACGCGAATAGACGAGTCGCACCGCGCCGATCTTCGTCACACGATCGCGAATTTTTCATTAAATTAACGCGGCCTGTCGATTCCTTTGCCAGACAGGACACAACGCGCCACCCACGCTGCTGCTAGATAAAAGTCGGTTCTCGCTCCTTGGCCGGCCCGTTTAAGTATTCATTATTTAGGAGCTGTTCCCGCCGTACGGTACGTCCGCGACGGCACGTACGGTTTTAATGGCGTTGCGAGAGAGCCCAGACACCGTAACACCCCCGCGTCGTTTTCCACGGGGTGCGCGCCGCCAGACGGGGTGTCCTTTCATGGAACGACTGAAATTTGTCGGGATTTATTGTTCCGCGCCGTAAAACGGCAGCCTGAGCGCTGCGATTAAATAATCTTTAACGCGTCCCAGGCTGAAAGCGTCTGATCAAACTAATCGGCCGCGTGTCAATGCGATCGTTCGTATGATTGTATCGTGCCATTAAAAAATAATCTCTTGCCGTTGCAAGAGCCTGTTGCAGTAGTGAAAAATTTCTCGCTGAACAGTTTGTTATGCAAAAAAACCTTAACACTTTCTCGGGAGACAAAATTTTCTGAATATTCCATTAAAGAGAGGATGTAATGCGTAGAATATTGCCTCGGTTTTTCTAGCATCAATTAGTTAACGGATGCGATCGCTTTGGCTTCTGGTAAGAGGCTTGAACGTCTCCCGGGTGGAAGCGATCCTCTCTCAAGCTCTTTTATCTAGCACATCGGACCGATTTTATTGCGTTTCCGCGCGGTTGCCGGGACAGAGGCATACATAATGTAAGCGAAACCCATCTGCTCGCCACCAAAGAGCATTATCTCCCGTTTGTAAGCGGACGATCAACGGAAACTTGAGCCACGAAACAGGAGAATTACTCCTTTGACACGTTCCAAGTAACAGCGAGAGCCCGGAAAAAGTGGGCCCGCGAGAGGATCGGGGGTTGAAAGAGACGTGCGCGAAGGGGATGAACGAGGACCAGGACGAAGTTCGGGGAAACTTTCGAACTCGGGGGAATGCTTCAGAAGCTTTATAACTTCGACAATCTTAAATCGACAGAACTACCGTGTCCAGCGGTCGTGAAGAGCTCTGCGGACAGAAGAGAGCGAACGCGACGCGAGCGAGAAAGATCGAGGGAAACAGAGGGAAACAGAGCGAATTGCTGGAAGGGTGCGAACGGAGGGGTGTGTGAAAAATAGCAGCGTGTATTACCGACGTTGATAGGAAAAGGGCGATAGCTTGTCCACGCTTCG
Organism: Lasioglossum figueresi; assembly: GCA_028455805.1. Taxonomy (NCBI): domain Eukaryota; kingdom Metazoa; phylum Arthropoda; class Insecta; order Hymenoptera; family Halictidae; genus Lasioglossum; species Lasioglossum figueresi. The sequence continues at coordinate 14,696,825 of CM052194.1, forward strand.
ACACTGTCCATTGTCTGTTTTTACGGCCACGTGCACGTATGGACGAATCCGAGTGCTCGAATTACGAGCCTATTCGAGGAAATTGCCCGCTGGCTGATAAGCGGAAAATTCTTAAATCGTTCCGACAGCCTGACGCGTCCCGCTTCTAATTCTTTTTCGAGTCTCGATCCATTTATTACTGGTCCCGAATCCATTTAGTACGACTGACTAAAATACAGCATGGAACTGAAATTCAGTTTGATATTCTGTTGTGGTCTGTTCTAGCAAATGGTTCGAATGAATGGTTTGTTCTAGATGCCTTTTATGCTTGAATATTGTGAAGAATAAAACTCTTTCCTTTCCAATGACAAAAATATAAAACGTATTTGAATCTCTTTTATAAGACTTGCCTAGATTTTGAATCATTCTGTGTGTTTATACACAGCTTTTGAAATTATTTCGGACAGAATGTGCCAATGATAAAAAACAACTTCAATTTTTCTGTGTATCATCTGGCTCCTTAACCAAGTTTTCATTTTTTCTTTTCAGCACGTGATCTTCTTTTACAGAAGAAATTAAAAACATTAAAAATACAATAGACGTATTCCACCTTGATCTCAATCATTCTGAATATTGTGTACACAGCTTTTGAAATTATTTCAGACAGAATGTGCCAATGCAGAAAAACAACTTCAATTTTTCTGTGTATCATCTGACTACTTGACCAAATTTTCACATTTACCCTTCAGCACGTGATCTTCTTTTACAGACAAATTAAAGACATTCAAAAATACAATAGACGAATTCCACATTGATCTCAATCATTCCGACTATTGTGTACACAGCTTCTGAAATTATTTCAGACAGAATTAGGGATTGCAATCCCGCAAAGTGGGATCCCGCAATCCCGTGGGATCCAGCGTCGTTTCTTGGTCCCGCATGTCTCAAATAGGTGATGCGAGATCTCGCAGATTTTACGGGACTATGCGTATAAACAAAATTTCGCGAATAACTACGCGTACGATGAACTATTTCGATGATACGTTGTTTCGCGGTTCTGCGCTCTTCAATTTTTCCGTTGCCGTGCCACTGGCGAACTTTCCGATTCACCCCAACAATTAATATTATACATAATATATCGTAGCTTCGTTATTGATATAATAATTTTTTATTTAAATACCTTTTTTTAATATAAATATTAGATATAACGAATTATTATATAATATATTTCATATTATTACACACATATACACAACATATACGTATATGTATATTTCAATTACAGTTTGTTTTCCAAAGAGAGATTTATTTTAATTTAAATTTATGTAGATTTAGATTTTGTTTGTATTTCGTTAATAAATTTTGACTACTACGATTAAGGATGATTATCTCATTAAGTAAAATTAGTATCTTTATTAAATATACGTTAGATTGAAGAACTAAATCCTTAGTCCCGCGGGATCGAAATAAATCCCACATCAATCCCGCGGGATTGAAAATGGCGCGGGATTGCAATCGCTAGACAGAATGTGCCAATGATAAAAAACAACTTCAATTTTTCTGGGTATCATCTGGCTTCTTAACCAAAGTTTTACGTTTACCTTTCAGCACGTGATCTTCTTTTACAGACGAATGAAGAACATTCAAAAATACAACAGAGGGTTAAAATGATCAGAAACGCGCGTTCAACCCTTCCTGTACGACCAGAATAGAATCGCGCGATTAGGCGTACTTTCTCTCACGGCGTAGGACGATGATTAAAACTCCGATTATTTTCGTGTAACGAGTAGACACGGTATTGTAGCCTGCTGAACGCGTTTCTCCTCTTTTTTCCAGACATGGTAACTCCCGACAAAGGCGGCTGGTCGGAAGTCAGGAAGACGCAACTTTGTTCGCGTCAGAGTGTTGTTCTGTGACAGCAATTACCGTGACATGAAGTGAAGGGACGCTTCCCTCGAAGAGACTGCGAAATCCGGAAAGTTACAACAAACAACCGAGACGACGGTTTTGAAATCTTGCCCGCGAGTTACAACGCCCGGCAGCGAACAGTGCAACTTTAACGGTAAGTTAGTATATACTGCGAGCTTCGTGATCAATAACTCGGGCCTGCCATGAATTCTTAATCGGGTCTTGTCTATCGAATGAGGCCGCATCGTTCACTATTTTATACTGTCTCATAAAAATACCTGTATGCTTTTCACATCTTTTAATTCTTTGGCAATCTATGTAGAAATGTGGTCACACAGGTTTATTCATTTAAAAGAAACATGTTTTCTCGCTTATGACTAGACTGCGAGTTTCATGCTAAATCAAAATTGTCTGCATCTATTGTCAAATGTGTCCACAGCAGCGTACTTCGTCTATTTATGTAACCAATAATATCAATTCATTGTAGATTGCGGATGCTTATGCAATTTGCAATTTGTGTAGACAAATTTAAGAAACTCGAATGAAATAAAATCTTATTTTCCGTGGTAGCAGCCTTATTAGATCTGAAATCAATTAAAATCGTACTACAAATTCTGTTGTATTTTATTACATATCGTAGCACTTTTTGAAAATTTTCAATAGCCATAATTGCATAAAGTTCCGCAGTCTGATTCGCAGTGTTGATTTTCTTGTGTTTCTATCTATACACCACAATCTCCACCGGAAGTTCTACCGTACTTTCAATAATTCTAAAATGCATAAAGCTCGCAGTCCGCCAACAAGATTGAAATAATTCCGCAAGCTATTAGCGTACAAAATCCGCAGTCCATAAATACCATTCGAATACGTTGGTTGGACGTGTTCAGGAGCGGATCTAGGGTTAACGACTTGCTGGGGAAAAATGGCTGCCCCCGCGGCAGAGATTAAACAAAGCCGAATCGCTGGTTAACGCGAGATATCGACAGGAAAAATTTGCCCGGGTAACAACGTGCCGAAGGAGGCTCGTTCATTTCCGCGCACACGTTCGCGGGTTCACGAGCCCGCCGCACACGCACACAAGGATCGGGCCGTTTGTGTTACACCGAACGGCGAGTGATTTTTCAATTTGCCACGTCTTTCGGCCCATTGTGACCACAGTCCCGCGTTTATCCCGGTTCAGGTCGCCACCGATATCGACGTTTTTGGCAATTGATTCCCGGCGAGCCTGCCCGGAAAGCGTTTAATATCGGCGACCATGAATAATTTCTAGGCAACATTCATATTCCGATGCTCACGGCAAACACCCATCGGGCGTGCGCGTGCTATTTGCATCCCGTTCTTCTTTCTCTGTTTATTCACCGGCAGAAATTACCGATCGGCCAAATATAAATCGAGCAAATTCACGTTCGGTCAAGTGCGCATCACTGTCCAGCTTAGAAAAATTGTGCGTCGAATGGATAAACTATTTAATTTATTTACTTAGACAGTTAACAAACGGGGGCAGTCATTCTTAAGGGGGTAGATTCGTTTCCAGGATTGCAAGGCTGCAGGATGCGTCTTCTCATTTCTCGATAACGTAAAAATGAGGTTTTTCGGTAGTAAAAAACGCTAGATAAAAGATTAATCTCGATCTACTATGAAAAGATGGTTCCCGAAATCGATATTACTCGTTCAAGCACCCCCGTGCGTGGTTAGAGATTAAAATAAACATTTTCAGTAACCCTATATAAATTTTTCGATTTTCGTCCTAAATCTCCATCTAAGGGGCTAGTCTCGTTTCCAGGATTGCAAGGCTGCGGGATGCGTCTTCTTATTTCTTGATAATGCAAAAATGGGATTTTCAGTAGTAAAAATTTAAAGAAAATAGCTACATGCGCAGTTTTATGCTCCCGAATAATGCAAATTACGCCTCGTAAACGTAAAAGTAGGAGTTTTGAGGGCAACTGCAGTCTATATTGATATTTCTTCTTGAAAAACCCCATCTTTGTAATCCTGGAAACGAGTGTACCCCCTTAAGGAGGTCCTGCTTTACCAAAGATATATTAGGAGGAGGGGAACTAGTCCATTTTGCATTCCATCCAACTCTAATTTCTCTTTTGATTTGTTTAATTATGTCTCTGTGAGAAAAGGGGCAATCTGTAGGTATCTCTTTAGAGGGAATCCAAGAGAAGATAATTTCATTGTTGTTATTTTGAAAATGGTTAAACTTGTAATGCGGATTGACGGGAACGTTTATACTTACCCAGAACTCCATTCTCACCGTTCACCTGACTAGACATCCATACTTTTCAAAGACACTTGTTTTACTCGATTCGTTACACAGCGTTCTTGTCATTCCCAGTGAAGTAATCGGATTAGAATATAATAAAGAATCGAAGGGAACGAATTAGTTTGTGTTCCAAAGAGAAACGCATTTAGCGAAGGCATTCGATTCGGAAGTTCCTATAATTCAGTCGGCACAGCCCGCCTCCTGCGGACCCGAACAAGATTATACATTTCAGTACTCGGCGGGTTTGTTCGTTCGACACTGCTTCAGGAGCCTGTTAATTATATTAAGTAAAACTCCGCGGTGCTCGCCTCTCTTTTCCTTCGGCAAACGCTTCGCAACTTCGTTAAACAAAAGTCTTTCCTTAGCGGAGTCTTATTCCACACGGTGCAACCGATGTTGAACTTCCGCCCCCGCGGTGTATATCTTTCCAACTTCGTTTCCCGGTATATTCGAAGTAGTCTGCATTCTTAAAATTGCTCCGATCCCCAAGCGAATTTCCAGTTCACAGTCCGGCGAGGATTTTCCGAACGGGAAACCGAGAATTTCTTCAAGGAAATTAGCTTATGACTTCGTCCGGACCGACGCGCATCATTCTTCTTTATTATTCTATCTTTTTACTACGGTGTATTTTATTGGCATCCGCTGGATAAATGATGAAGTAGCACGAACGAACGCCTCGTTTTGCAATTTATATAAAAATACCGATTTATTAACCCTTTTACAATTATTCGAATATACAATATTTTTCTTTAACTCCTCGTTTTGCAATTTATTTAAAAATACCAGGTTATTAGCCCTTTTACAATTATAGGAATATACAATATTTTTCATTAACCCCTTGCTGTGCGATTTTCTGTACGGCCACATCGATTTTATATATTTCATTTCAAATCAACGCATAACATATGAAATCAAATTTATTTGACTTTATACAGTCAAACGCACGCCGTTCCTCCCAAAACCGCAAATGCCAAACGAAAAACCAGCTGGAAGCACGAGCTAAAATTAAAAAAAAAAAGAAAAAAAAGACGTGACTCAACGACGGCGGTTCTAACTTTATGACCACAGACACAATTTCGTGGCACGTGCGTGTAGATGGTCAAAGGGGTGCTCGAGGCGGTCGAAATAAATACAAATACCTCGGTGACAGCGCGAATAAAGGGTGGGGCGAAGGGTGAGGTGTTTTTTTCTCCTCTCGGGTAGACGTCGCGGCGAGCGGAGCGTGGCTGTGCAGACGGCCGAGGAGGAATGCATATGAAACGTCAAATGCACTCAGCACGGTCCATCAAAATGCAAATATCTTTTATCCGGCCGGGTAATGTATGCGTCCGTCGAGAATCAGTATTCAACACGCCGATCCACCCCCACGGTATATCGGGAACCGGGTTCTGTGTGTATGCGATCCGCCGTTGGATACAGAATGCCGGGTTACCGTAGGGCGAGAGCCTAACCCTCCCGAAAAGACCACCGGAGCAACCCTCTTGGCCAAATCTTTATTTTACGAGCGATCCATCGTCCCCGGGATCGATGACGGCGACCCTCTCGATGACGGGGGACGCGCACCGTAACCAATTTTAATTGATACGACCTCTCTAGGACGCGACGCTCCCCCAAAACTGTGTCCGACTCGAAGTAGACTCGAACGGATTCCTTTGATGCGTCAGCCGGTAAGCTATAAATCGTGAAACCGGCCCGCGTTCGACGAGGGTTCTTTTATCGTTTCAATTTACATTTCTCTATTCGTCTCCGCCTCTCGGCATCTCGCTCGTTCTCTCGTTTTATGGACCGCTCTGTACAGCGCATATGTTGTTGAATTGATTTCGGTTCGGCAAAGCATCCTTGGTTCATCGACTCGCCACTCTAAGTGACGCGAATTACGAAGGTTTGCCTACTGTTACGTTTTCAGGATATCCTGAAATTAAATTTTGTAGGTACAGGGTGTTCTAAAAATGTTGTACTCGAAAGAGACGATTCCTGAGGTGATTTCAAGTCATTTTTTCCTTTGCGAAAATTTTCTCCGCGAATCTGTTAAGGAGTTACAGTAAAGCCGACATTACTGTCCAACAGCCGTACAGTAAAATCCGCATTACTGTCCTTTGTTTATATCCACTTCACTGTCCAGTGCCTTCTCACTCCACTGGCGGCCGACGCCGCGCCGCGCCGAAGGCGGCGATGATTGATCTCGGCTCGGGTATATCGGTGTAAACACCACACATTGACTCGAATGAATCGAAATTTTCAACTTTCTTAATTTTCATTATTTTTTTAATGAAATTTCACTATCGTATTTCTGGCATTTTTCTGATTAATATAAGACCAAACACGATATAATTCCAATTGTATTTAGTGGTTAAATCGACGATTCAAGTTTCTGTCGCAAGGAACGACAGCGTATTGGAAAGAAAGAGACTTCGGAGACTTCGGCTTCTCCTTTGAATTTCATTCTTCCTTCTCTATGTTCGGCTTCTCCTTTGAATGTCATTCTATCCTTCTCTATGTTCGGATTCACCTTTGAATTTCAATCAATCCTTCTCTATGTTCGGAATCGCCTTTAAAGTAACAAAAATACGATCATACGTGTACACACCAATCTTACTGTCCACCATAAATACGTCTGTTGGACAGTAATGCGGATTTTACTGTATTATGGTGGACAGTAAGGTTGGTATGTTTGGTCGTATCTTTGTTACTTCAAAGGAGAGTCCGAACATAGAGAAGGACAATAAAATTCAAAGAAGAAGCCGAACATAGAGGACAGAATGAAATTCAAAGGAGATGCCGAACATAGAGAAGGATCGAATGAAATTCGAAGGAGAGTCCGAACATAGAGAAGGAAGAATGAAATTCAAAGGAGAAGCCGAGCATAGAGGAGGACAGAATGAGTGTCTCTTTCTTTCCAATACGCTGTCCTTCCTTGCGACCGAAACTTGAATCGTCGATTTAACCACTAAATACAATTGGAATTATATCGTGTTTGGTCTTATATTAACACTAGAAAGACTGAAACTTAGTATATACCTATATTTCCCCAAAGCAGTCAAAATGACTGCATTGCGAAGGAATAACTAATGTGTAAAGAAATTTGTTTAAAATTAATTTTTAATATTTTTTATATTATTTACATTTTTTTATATTACTACAGTCATACATAGCGCGTTCAAGGGGAACGAGGCGCGTGGGCAGGCCTGGCATAAAGATTCGAATAACAAGTACTACTTTAGTTATCGAACAACTGAAACTTATCAAGTATATGCTCAAATCGACAATTTATCGTGAACTTGTATGTTATCGTGTGACGGTAATAAAAAAATATATAAACTGTTATTACAATCCAGAGCCGAACTGGCCATATAAGAAATTTACTCGATTCAATAATAAAAGTCATTTGATTATTTAAAATTTCCCAAGTAGTCAAAATGACTGCTTTTGGACAATACAGGTATAACACATATATATATATATATATACACCGGAAATGAAGGAGGGGGAGGCATCTACAATGATTAATAAACGCATTTATATGTTGTACAAAAAGTCACAAAATTCTAAGAAGCTGTGTCATTATATACATAATTGTTTTTCTAATTGAAATTGAAAAGCAGTCAAAATGACTTCCTTTGGCAATCTAGTGTTAATCAGAAAAATGCCCGAAATGCGATAGTGAAATTTTAAAAAAAATAATGAAAACTAAGAAAGTTGAACATTTCGATTCATTCGAGTCAATGTGTAGTGTTTACGCCGATATACCCGAGCCGAGATCAATCATCGCCGCCTTCGGCGCGGCGCGGCGTCGGCCGCCAGTGGAGTGAGAAGGCACTGGACATTGAACGTAACATAAACAAAGGACAGTAATGTTGGCTTTACTGTATTCACGAAAAATGCCGGCGGCGACGCCCACTCAACTCCAGCCGCGCTCTGATTGGCCCGCCTTTTTCGTGAATAACTAGTGAACAGAGCCGCGGAGAATATTTTCGTAAAGGGAAAATTTCCTTCGAATGATCTCAGGCATCAGACCATTCGGGGAAGCACAGTTTTGGGACACCCTGTATGCGAGTATAATGGAAGACTAGTTAATAATAATGTATTCGTAATTATGCAACATGGTTTGTTCCTGGCCGCATCCAGCTCGTTACATAAATCCATATCATTTGACGGTATAATCGATATTGCACTAGTCGTATCGCACTCTTCTTTTTATCTTACATGCGTTTTACACATACGCACCGATTTACACTCATACTTATGCTCATGATGTTTCTTACACTGTAAGACTTAAACAAGCACAAATGCACTGAAAAATTGACTTACGGTTAAGTCGCGATTTGTTTCCCATCGCCAGTTCCGAGCAGGAAGAAAAATCGTGTAGGGTCACTATTTTTTCATGACTGCGTCTACCGCGCCGAAAGTACAAAGGAAACCGAACGTAGAAAAGGACGACATGTAAACACGGATTTCGCGGCCGAAGCGTATCGGTGTGAACCACTGCTAATCCAATTACAAAACTTCCACCAATTTATTTGTGGCATTGTGGCCGATGCGGCGTTGCCCCTCAGTGCAAGGGAGATTTATCGTGGAGACTCTCAGGGATAAGAATCGCGACTTCACTGTACTTCGATAAAGGGTCGCTGACCATTTAACAGCACGACGCTAGAATGACGTCCACGTATTGACGTTATTTACAGGCACGTTAATAAAAGCGCATCCATTTAATGACAACAGCAGAACATCGGCACTCCTCCTTTTCCCTTTTTCATTCTTTTGATAGGTGCCAATATGTTGATGCTGGCCGGACGTTTACCGTGAGGTGTTCTGTTAAATGGGCGACGATCTTTATTCTGGGAAAATGAAATAAGCTACCGACAGTTTCATTTTACATTTCTTTATTTTCTTCTCATTCTCTCTCCCTCGTTCTTCCTTTTCCCTGAATCGCTCTGTACTCGACACATGTTGTTGCATTGATTTCTATTCGAATCCTTGAATTATCGATGCGATTCGAGATGATGGGGATTATGAAAGTTCGTCCTTTATTATAATTTAAGAGTGCTTTGTTATGAAGTACTATTATTTATTTATTGAATCCCCACTGTCAGTAGGTTGCGAAATTATTGAACATTTTTTTCGAATGAATTCTGAGGAAATGGAATGAGCTGCAGACTGCTCTTTTTGTAAAGATGTTCATCCCTATTGTGTAATACAATGCAATGTAACAATGATTTCAGAGTGCCTTTTTTTATAAAGAACTATTATTTACTGATTGAATCCCCACTGTCAGTAGGTTGCGAAATTATTGATCATTTTTTTCGAACGAATTCTGAGGAAATGGAATGAGCTGCAGACTGCTCCTTTTGTAAAGATGTTCATCCCTATTGTGTAATACAATGCAATGTAACAATGATTTCAGAGTGCTTTTTTTTATAAAGAACTATTATTTATTGATTGAATCCCCACTGTCAGTAGGTTGCGAAATTATTGAACATTTTTTTCGAATGAATTCTGAGAAAATGGAATGAGCTGCAGACTGCTCTTTTTGTAAAGATGTCCATCCCTATCGTGTAATATAATGCAATGTAACAATGATTTCAGAGTGCATTTTTTTATAAAGAACTATTATTTATTGATTGAATCCCCACTGACAGTAGATTGCGAAATTATTGAAAAATTTGTTCGAACGAATTCTGTGGAAATGGAGTGAGCTGTGGAGTCTTCCTTTTGTAAAAACGTTCATCCCTATCGTGTAATATAATGCAATGTAACAATGATTTCAGAGTGCTTTTTTTATAAAGAACTATTATTTATTGATTGACCCCCACTGTCAGTAGATTGCGAAATTATTGAAAAATTTGTTCGAATGAATTCTGATGAAATGAAATGAGCTGCAGACTCTTCCTTTTGTAAAAACGTTCATCCCTAGTCTGTAATATAAACTGTAAGGACTAGCCGAGGAAATTCGAAGTCCTTACAAGGTAACTAAGCGTGCAAACGGCTGGACACGATTTATGGTGAACTAGAGAAAGCTATTTTCGAGAAAACTGTGTAGTATCAGAGTCAGTCGTGTCCCAGTTCAGTACGCATAGTCCGTAGTCCATAGTCTGGTACGCTAATTAAGCTCGGTTCAAAATAAAGTCATTACGCAACCAAATATACTCGTGTGGTTTATACTATAGTACATCCCCGTAAACAATATATTGTGGGTGGAGAATATTTGAGAAACTGTTTTCCAGAAACTGTTCCAAATTATTTTGTTTGAATAGACGTCATCGCTGTGTCCAGAAAACGTTTCGAAGATTAATTAGTGGAAATCTTCTTTAAATGTACGTTATTCTACGAACTACACTTTCTACCGTATATACTTTTGTTAGTATTATAAAGATGTTTCTCTAAATAACGACATAGCTTATCCGCGTATACTGTATTTAATCTTTGTGCGAATAAGTGAAAGCTCTGTATCCAGTTGTGACCTGCTCAGACTAGCTGCTTTTACCAGACTGACTGCAGTCTTGACTTTATGCCCCCGATTTTTGCATGATCACATAGAGGAAAGTATGTTGAAAATATTCCATTTTGTCAAATTCTATGACCTCTTATGATTCAAAAGATATTCCTTGCGAAGTATCGATAATTTTGCAAATTTTCTTCATCACATTTAGCGTAGCATTTTTAATACATTACAAATACTAATTTTCAAATTGACAATGGTAATTTACAGCTTAAAGATAAACCTTTCATTTGAAAAAAAAATTGGAAGGAAAATATTAAAAAGGATCGTCAGGGCATCTTAAAGAAGGAAAGCAATTTTGTCCATGAGAAAGGCTATCTTCAAAACTTTCGACTTTAACTGTTCGTTACAGTATTGGTTTTTATTAAGTTTTATTAATTTTTCCATTTTCGGGGTTGATGGATATTTAGAAAGCAATAAACATTCAACAGATATCTATATGAGACAGTTGGTTTTTGGGCAAAATGTCACTTTTTTGTCCTTCGGAAAAACCATCCCTTACGCCTAAACCCTTATACCTAAGACGCTATGGTATCGTTGAATTCCAACATTAATGTTATTAACTTACATTTTCGTACTTTTGTCATTATCGAGGGTCAGGCGAGTGTTTATAAAACGTCTTCGAGTACGATGTTCCCATGTTTTCGCGTTTCGAAACGGCCAGACTGTTGAAGCGGCTTCTAATTAAATTCCGTGTTTGAATTTCGAGGGCCGCAAGTTTCGGAAAGTGTTCGTGTCGTTCCGAGATTTACAGGAAAGTTGAGCGTCCGCCAGGAAGACTGGCGGCAGAATGTTCCAAAAAGCCAGGACCAACCGGCGCGTCTAACTTCCACGTTATTCTAAATTCCGCGAAATTTCATTTCCGCTCGGTTGCAAAATAGTTGATCCGTTGCTTGTCGCGTCGGACACGACGAATCTGTTACATTCTCTTGCTCTATGTCAGTTTTTGATATTCGTATCGACGTTCATTTTAATCCTCTCGCTGTAAAAAATGTATCTTTCGACCGAACGGTTAATCCTCTTACCGATGAATAAATAAAATAAACACCGTTATCGACGATAATTTTCCGATCGTCGCGTCTAGCTTTGGTAACTGAATATTTAAGTGAATAATTGGTTTTATCGGTGGACGATTTTTCGATCGCAAGATCACTTGCATTCTTTGAAAATCCTGCCCGATATTTACTCCCTTTCTCTTTCTCTCGTTGGATTTACATTTCCATCGTAAAACCCAGCGTAACATTTATTCGATTCTCCTCGGCCACTCGAAGATGATTGATATACAGGCGGATTGTAGACAAAGTGGACACTTCTGCCCTATCGGTAGCGTATCAATCATTTATATAACTCGATAACAGAAATCCTAGTGAATCGAATGGAGGTCCTTTATTCAACTTCGTCGCATCGAATAGAAAAGCCCAGCATTCATCACGGCTACCCGTGATACAGCGAACGGTGATATACATTTTCACGAACATAATTACGACAACATATTCTTCTTCTCTTCAAAACAAAAGCAAAGAAACAAGATATTTCACGCGCCCTTCCAATAAATCGCCTCACAACGTCCCACATTTTAAAATAAGAAAACTAACAAGTTAATTGATTGGAATCAATCATAATCTCGTAATATCAATTATCCGAGGCTTTGTTATTCAACTTCTTTATCTGGTCACCAGACTGCGGACTTTCATGCAAAATAAAAATTGTCTGCGTCGAACGCAAGAAATAGAAACCAAATTGAACGTTATTTCTTTTCTTGATGATTTTAACAGAACAGAAATCATATATTGAGATCTTCAATTTTGAATTTCATCTACTCAGTTTTGCTATAAATGCACAAACATCCGCAGTCTACTGATCACGTCTCAAATATAAACGTACACACAGAACATGATTTACTGTAGAAATTAATGAAGCTTCGTAAGAAATTGTAAATGGGAAGAAACCGCGTTTTTAAAAAATTTAAATTAACAGTTCTTAATGGAAGACTGTATTTTTAAAACACGTTTATCGTTAAAATGAATAGAAATCGATTTTCTAAAGTTTTACGCTGACGTACCTGATTAATTGAAACAAGTTCGTCAAGGTTCATTGTACAGCTCCGCTTAAATATAACATTTTGCAGTGTGTTTAAAAATTGTCTTTAGACTAAAACGGCAGGTTTTTTTCAATAAGCTGATGTATTTATGAACAGACCGGGAAAGTTTACACGAATTTACTGTTTTGAGACTAACTGAAAGAAAGCGAAGTTAAATGAAATTTTTCTGCGTTCGTGAAAATAAAAATCGTGAAATAGTATTATGGTAAATTCCGTTACATCTCGTGGCTCGTAATTTTTCGAGGCCTTTTATAATTATGAGATTTTAACTAAAACGTTGCGCATTTTATGTTGTTACAAAGAGAGCCGCGTGCTGAAAGGTTCGTTCGCTAGCTTTCACGTTTATCGAAACATTTTGCCTCATTTTCGTGCGTACATTTCCTTCGGTATATATCGTGATTTTAACGACAGAATTTACTTTTGCCTCTAGCTTTATTTACCGTGAATATATAAATGTGTGACTCTCTAATTGATATTAAGGAATATTCTTTAGATCCGAAGCAAAGGAAAATTGTAAAATATGTCGTGCAGTTGGTAATTCGATCGAAAAGTAATTGAATTTCATTGAAAAGACTCCAACCGTATGTTTAAATATTTTATATGCTATATATTTTTCAGAAATGCATGAAAACAGTGCAAACATAGATTTAATTAATATTATACAGAAACCAGGGTTTTTAATCTGATTAAACTTTTTCGTTTCACAATTAATTAAATTCTCCTGCATCGGTGGCTAATTTTATCGTTGAGTTCGGCAGAGAAGAGACTATCCTTTCGAAATTGTCAGTTGTACGAACAACGTGGGACCCTTTTTCGCGGAGATCTCGAATAGCCTGAACATTTACGCTCCCTGTGCGAAGGTTACACGTAGACGGACATTTAGAAAAACGGACGATTTTATCGCGAGGTAAATTGAATTCCGCCTTGGTTGACGAGATCGTGAGTGAGAGCGGAGGAGGGAGACACACAGCTCTGGAAGAATGTGTAGGGAGAGTCAACGGACCAAGACAGATGTAGAACCGTATTACACGCCCCTTGTTACCAGTTGCAGTCGCGTGCATTTGCATACAAAAGGGGTTCGTTCGAGAGCTCGTTCGTTCGAGCTGCTATTAAATATTTCCTAATCTACTGAAGCTGCTCCTCCGCCGAAAGAACGCGGCCAAAGTATCGCTCATTTGCTTGGGAGACTGGCCGGGAACGAATTCAATTTAATTCCATGGAAATCCTCTTGATTTATTAACATCAACAATGCCACGGTTTATCATTCGATCTCTCATGAGAGCCGAGAAATATTCTTAACAACTCGTCAACTCCGTTTTCCTACTCATTCGCGAAACATTATCATAATGGCACTCGTTAATCAGCGTCGGAGCATCCGGCACGACCAATTAGATTGCCTGTTCAATTGTTCATGGCAAATTGATTTATGTACTTGGTGTACTCAGCGATTACAAACATAATTGTTTTTAAATAAACTCCTTTTCAAAGGAATAAGTTACTTCAAATGACCTCTGGGATCATCCACTTCGAGGAAACATAATATTTTTGGGACACTCTGTATAAGAACGAATAAAGACATTGCGAAACTTTTTCTGATGGGACAGAAAACATTTATTAGGTTGGAGGGAAAGTTCTATCGTATTACAAATTGCCAAAATAAATGTTGCCAGTAAATCTGAAAGATGGCAACAAGTTGTTATAAATAATGGAAAGTTATATCATTGAATATTATCAAACATATAGTTTTATAAATTGATTCAAATGTTTTCTTCAAAATACGACGAACATTCCTGTGAACATTAAAACACACGGTGAGTCACTTCCTGATCAACTTGATAGGATTGGCTGAGTGTCTGACCATGGCTGACTGTTTCTACTTCAAACTTTATTTTCTGATGAACGAACCGTTGATTAACTCCCACCATACGTTACAACTAATAAAAGTTGGCAGTAAATGTGTAGTATCCACGAACAACAAGGGACCCAGTTACATCGTTCTAAATGAAGACGTGATATTTTTGAAAAAATACCGAGCCGACAACAAGTATTCTTCGTGTTTCTTCGGCAGGATGTAAGCGGAGCATACCGAGATTTTTTCTTTCAGCAATTGTTCCTTTCTAGTTAATCCCGCCTTCCTATATTATTCTGAGATGCAATTTCGACGAATTTTAAGCTTCTCAGGATAAATAAAATCCCGTCAGGATTGTTCGTTTTATTTGCCATTCCGCTAACGCTGTTTGCTCCGGGTTTTGAAAGCAACGATTGCAGTAGAAGCACTGGCAGCAGAGCAACAGCAACAGCAACGGCAGAAGCAGCAAGCAGGCTCTTGGCTTCCGGGAAACGTATGTTGGATCAGGTAAAAAGGAGCAGCTGGAAGGTCGCGCACCGTGAGAATCAAGTAATTCTTTATGCGTGCTCCCTCTCTCTGTGCCTGTACTATCTCAGGTATCTCCGCTGTGCTAACAATCCCAGTTTCCCCGGGAAAATGCATACACTCGACCCCCGTATGTGCAAAAGAGAAGGATTTTTCCAGATGCGAAGTTTCAAAGTGCACCTCTCTCGGAAAGTAGTTCGATGCGAGAACGGAATTCGCGGGAAAAAACTTCCGTGCAGCTATCTCAAACTGTCCGGGACAACGAAGAAATATCAGATTCTGCTGGTACCTTTTTTCACAACGCTCTTCATCCATTTTATAATTTACTAGCTGATCGATTACTCGACGATAAGCAATAATTTTCGCGTATCAGGTCATCAAATGAGAGCCGCACACGTTTAAATCGAAACACAACAGATATTTTTCTGTTTTCAAAATAATTTATTTCATTCTCGCTCTCGTAGCTTCGAAACGTTTCCCATTTTCGGCGCCGAGAGAAGCTCTCATCCTGTTGATATAACCGTTGGATGATACAAAACTATGTATCGAATTTTTCTCGGGCAGAACAACTTCATCGAAATGGAAAATCTGGAAATAGTTATTTCGGGACCATTCGAATATAGAATAGAATAAATCTTCGCTCGAACGCTATCTACAGATATTTTTGTACAATTTCCCGGATCGTTCCGTTGTTCAACGAAATCGAAATGAAAAAAACCAATTTTAAATCTGCAGCGAACGGCATCGAAAGCGCAAAACTAAAACAAACACTTTACCAGCTCTAATTAAGGCGGCCGTTTCATCGCGCATTCCATAAACTCGCTCGCGCACGCGAACACATGTACAATCATCGATCGACGATCGGTGTAGCGCGCGGCGGTACGTCGAAAATCGCCAAACGTTTTCCGCGCGTCGACAGTGTAACAATCAGTTTCGCCGGGGGTTTCTGATGTTTTTCATTAGCCAATTTGTCCGGCCGTAACAATTTCATTCGTCATTAGTTGAATAAGAGCTTCGACGACAGGAGAACGGAGTGCGTCGTTGTAATTAGCGACGGTCGGCCGGGCCGATGGCGCTGAGTGAATCAAATTTCCCACTAATAATAACTCTGATAACGATTTCAATTTAGAAGCTCACCGCCATTCCCCGCCCTTCTCCAGTCGATAATTACGATCCCGATCGGCCCATCGAGCCGGTCCTCGGATTACGAGTTTACAATGATTCCGGTTCGGCGAGCAATCGTTTGATGCCGAGTCGGAAAGTGAACCGCGAGCCCGAAAGTATTGCACGCCGGCCACCGCCGCTGAAAGTTCCATCGAAACGGCTGATTCCGATTCGATTGAACGGCCTCGAACGAGTCGGCTGTTTAACCGATCGCCGGTAAAACGGCCAAATGAGATTCCGCGGCTTTTTCCCCGCCGGTTAGAAAAAACCGGCTCTCGCGTTTTCCGCGCTTTCGCGTTGTTGCTCGTCCATTCTACTCATCCGCCTCCCTCCTCGCGCCCTTTTCGCCTTCGGGCACGCGAATCTGCAATTTCATTTCTTCGTTGCAGGGTCGTCCACGGAAATCCGGGAAAGTCATCGTCCCATTTTGGTTTATCAGTATTTTAAATTTTGTTTTATTAAAAAATTTTGACATCTCTTGCGGTCTTCGCATCGAATATTTACGTCGATCTGCAATTTTATTTTTTCATTGCATGGTCCTTGATGTAAATCCGAGAATCTCATTGACCTATTTTGGTTTATCAGTATTTAAAATTGTGTTTTATTAAAAAATCTTGACATCTCTTGCGGCCTTCGCATCGAATATTTGCGTCGATCTGCGATTTCATTTCTTCATTGCAGGATTGTCGACTTAAATACGGGAGAGTCACTGTCCTATTTTGGTTTATCAGTATTTTAAATTTTGTTTTATTAAAAAATCTTGACATCTCTTGCGACCTTCACTCCGAATATTTGCGTTCATCTGCGATTTAATTTTTTCATTGCAGGATTGTCGACTTAAATCCGTGAAGTCATTGTCCCGTTTTGGTTTATCAGTATTTTAAATTGGGTTTTATTAAAAAATATTAACATCTCTTGCGGCCTTCACTTCGAATATTTGCGTTGATCTGCGATTTTATTTTTTCATTGCAGGGTCGTTGATGTGAATCCGAGAAACTCATTGTATTAGCTTTTAACATCTGAAATATCCGATTTCATCGTTACCTTAAAATGTTTTATTAAAAAATCTTGATATCTCTTGCGACCTTCGCTTCGAATATTTGCGTCGATCTGCGATTTTATTTTTTCATTTCAGGATCGTCGACTTAAATCCGGGAATTTCACTGTCCTATTTTGGTTTATCAGTATTTTAAATTTTGTTTGATTAAAAAATCTTGACATCTCTCGCGACCCTCGCTTCGAATATTTGCGTCGATCTGCGATTTTATTTTTTCATTTCAGGATCGTCGATTTAAATCCGGGAAAGTCATTGTCCTATTTTGGTTTATCAGTATTTTAAATTAGGTTTTATTAAAAAATTTTGATATCTCTCGCGGCCTTCGCTTCGAATATTTGCGTCGATCTGCGATTTTATTTCTTTGTTGCAGGATTGTCGACGTAAATCTGGGAAAGTCATTGTATTATACGAAATGTCCTATTTTGGTTGATCAGTATTTTAAATTTTGTTTTATTAAAAAATCTTGACATCTCTGGCGGCCTTCACTATTTTTCCATTGCAGGATCGTCGACTTAAATCCGGAATAGTCATTGCATTAGCTTTTATCATCTGAAATATCCGATTTTATCAGTATTTTAAAATGTTTTATTAAAAATTCTTGAAACTTCTTGCGGCCTTCGCTTCGAGTATATGCGTCGATCTGCAATTTTATTTCGTTATCTTATTATATAAAATGTCCTATTTTATCAGTACTCTAAATTGTCTTTTATTAAATATTCTTGAAATATTTTTTGGCCTCCACTTTGAATATTTGCATTGATCTGCGTTATTTGCAGAACGTGAAAATGATAAATAATCTCCATACATGTATGGAGAACATGTTTCACAAAGAAGAACGAACAGAGCGTTTGCGGTTCCCCATTGAAAAATATAAAACAAAAGACGCCGCTTTATGCGTGCCGCAACGCTCGCTGAGAGATTAACGTATTGCCGGCCAATAACCGTAATTTATTTTTCGCTAAATTGTCCCGGTTGTTTAATCCTTTTGCGGTGGAATTAATTTCGCGCGATGATAAAACGGCGTGTTTAAGGACTTTTTTTATTGTTTTTTTTTTCCGTTGGCAGTGATTCAAACGGCCGAGGGG
This sequence comes from Lasioglossum figueresi, assembly GCA_028455805.1. Taxonomy (NCBI): domain Eukaryota; kingdom Metazoa; phylum Arthropoda; class Insecta; order Hymenoptera; family Halictidae; genus Lasioglossum; species Lasioglossum figueresi. The sequence goes on from CM052194.1 coordinate 14,715,258, forward strand.
ATGGCGTTGCAAATGTTAGCAGTGTTTTGCTGAGGGCGGGGGCAGAAATTAATGTGGTCGACTTTTACGGTGGCTTATAAATTTGTTCAAAGTTATTCTGGTGAAGTGAACAGGTAATTTTAGTAATTGCGCGCCGTAAAATTGCTCGATGAAGTATGTAATAATTCTTTGCTTTGGTCGCTGCGCGAAGTACAAAATTCCAAATAATCTGAAATATGGTCTCAATCCTGCGTTTATAATAACAACGTGGACTCTTGAGATAAAACAGAGGAATTCAGGTTGCACCGTATTAATTTGAACATTTTTAAAATTTCAAGGACGTAAGAATTCTTTGCAAAAATACGAGCAATTTTACAAGCGCCGAGGAACGAACTTTTTCGTTTTAATTTCAATATTTGTAGGTGCGAGAGTTGAAATGTAGAAAAATGGAGAGACAAAGCTTTGAACTGTAAGAAAAAGTACCACTGGTGTGTGTTTTAACTCTTTCGTTCATATTGTCTCAGTCGTAGTGTAATGCTATTTTTTAACCGACTGGTCCAGCAAATGAAGGTCTTTGATTCGAGTCTTATTAATATTTAAAACATAACTGCATGTTGAACTAAACGCTTGTAAATGTGCCAAACAATGCGATAATACCTAGCCGGGATATTCCCGGCGATCGACTTTAAAAATCGATGTTCTTCTCACGTACATCAGCGAACCCAATTAAAATATAAAAATATGCTCGTGCTCGACGAACGGAAACTTCAATTTTTAATGGGCAATGTAAAATCGAGTGACGGGAAGAAAAAAGTACACGACCCGCGATCAGAGGTTAACAAAGTTAACGAACAACCCGCCATCGAATAAAAGTAAAGTCACGAGGGGCTTAGTTATCACGGGGAAGGCAGCAGGGACGAAAGTTTCGAGAGGAGAAACAGGAGCAAAAGTAAAGAATCGTGCTTGAATAACAAAAACTGACGATAAGAATTATAAAGGTGGCGGACAAAGAGAGAAGGGCGCTGGGAACAGAGATGGAGAAATGGATATTTTTATTCAACGGGAAAATTTACAATTCAAGCACAAAACGCACAATAGACCGCGATATTACTTTTACCGGCGAAGAAAGTTTAACCAGCCCGATGATTGTACAAAGAGTTCCCACATACTACGAGATCGAGAGTGCCAGGTTTCGCGAATATAACGCGGCTACTTTATGCTCGTATCCCGTGACACTCCTGGCAAATAATAGACATTATTCGCTGCAGTACACATCTCTTTCTCCATTAATGTTTCATATAAATATCCTTTCTTGATCATTTCCTCTGCTCGAATGACAATCATCGCGTACTGGAATAGAAAAGAAAAGTTAATCCATGAAAAATCTTATATTGGCCGCACTTATTTTATTTTTAAATTGATCATATGCCTGCACATTGATTTATTCACATATTTATTTCGATGATATCGGTGCAAACTCTATGAAATTAATTTTTTTGCATTTTTGAAAGCATCAAATTAAATCAATAGAAATTACATAAACGCATAAAATCCGTGGTCTAGTCATTAATATCACTCGCGTATAATTTATCAAAAACAAAAATTTAACTTCAACTAAACACGGTCATGATGGTCGTAATTATTGTGATTAGTAGACTGCGGATCTTTATGCAAAATAAAAAATGTTTGCATTGATTGCAAGATACAGGAGCCAACTGAAAATTTTTTTCTTCTAATTATCTTATTAAGGTGAAACTAATACACTGGGACCATAAATCTTTTAAATATGTCCACTGTTTTAAATTGTACGTACCCCTTTTTGTCATAAATGCATAAAATCCGCAGTCTAGTGATTAGTTTATGCATTCGGAGAAACTTTTCAAGTTTTATGTTTGCGATTTTTGTTCACTGGCAGAGTCGTCTGTAATCAATTCCAGTTGATTTTTTTCACCATTAGCTGGTACGGCTGCAGAATATTGGTATTTGCCAATTTCGCCTCGCAATTGTCAGCATTGGAAATACATGATCAGTTTCCGTGGGATTTCGCTAGCTGCAACTGTGATTATCAGAGTCACTTACAACAAGCCAGCGGTGCCGTGCACGTTATCATCTGCGAGCTATCAATAATAGAAGTGCTGCTTTGCATAGCCAAATCAACATAGTGACGAAACGAGCAATCGTGCCCATATAAGCCTCCAGATTAACGTTCCCCAGATCCTGCCTCCCTGCTACATTCACCCTATCTCGTTAGCCATATCAATTCCTTTTGATCTTGCATATGCCATTACTGCATCTAATTGTTGCGCGACTGTTGCCTTGGAAACCCAAAAATTAATTATATTTCTTCACGAAATGCTGAAGTCGTGAGACAACCACATCTTCTTTTCTAGAAATATCAATTTACAGAGTTATTCAATTGTTCGAAAGTATACTCGATCAATCTTTCAATCAGTTCTTAAATAATTTTTTGGAAATGTTCTACACAATTGACAAATGCATAAAATTCTCTTTGATAGGTAGCTGTAGGGTTAAAATATTATTTTTACAGACAATTCTCTTCCACTTCGTTCGAGACGAACCTACAACCGAAAACGTCACTCTTCGTGAACAAGAAATGAGAATAATTAATTTCAGAGTGAATAAGTACATCCAGTTCATCCTATTACCGTCGTCACGTTCGCGAATCTATAAATTGAAGTAGATGGATGTGGAGAATACACACAGGTTATACAATGCGCATTCAATTAAAGAAATGCAATTAGACTGCTCGAAATTGAGCGTCTCACCGAGCGAATTAGACGATTGTGAAACGTTACATCCAGAAGTTCTTTTCCGTATGAAAATAGACACAGCCGGGTTTCGAAGTGTCTGTTTAAAAAGAAAATCACGACTCGACGGAGCCTTAATTATTCGGATTTAATTGCTTCTACGTTTCATTAATAACGCTCTCTCGCGGGGAGTGCATCTTGCCGTGTATCAACCGCATTAAATACTCAGTTGACGAGGGTCCCCTCACGGCGGCGTAACGAATGGCCGTCGCATCAAACCAAAATTTCAGCAAACTGGCCGTAATGGCCGGCAAATTGGGTATATAAAACGCAGTTTACCGTCGTCGCCGCGCATTCCGCTCCGCGTATCTAGATACGAACAATTCCTGAAGTTTCCGAGTTCGAGGGGCCGGCTCGCGTCTAACGAGGGAAACGTTCTAACAAGCGGTCCTCGATTCTTCTTCAATTTGATTCACCGGATGTGTCGCTTATTTTCAACCTTTTAAACATATTACGGAAGAAAATGAATTTCTATTTCATTCCAATTTCTCGTAATTCCGGTAGAAATTTTTTATTTTGCGCAAAGGACAAGATTGGTTAAACATTCCTATAGCGATCACGTCGTAACAATCTCATACGACACAAAATAAATAGTCAAATTTACAGAATGTGTCGGTTATTTTCAACCTTTTAAACATCTTACGGAAGAAAATGAATTTCTATTTCATTCCAGTTTGTCGTGATTCGGGTAGAAAATTTTGATTTTGCGTAAAGGACGAGATTGATTAAACATTCCTATAGCGATCACGTCGTAACAATCACATACGACACAAAATAAATTCACAGAATCTGTCGGTTATTTTTAACCTATGTAACATATTAAAAAAGAAAATGAATTTCTATTTCATTCCAGTTTGTCGTAATTCCGGTAGGAAATTTTTATTTTGCGTAATGGACAAGATTGATTAAACATTCCTATAGCTATCACCTCGTAACAATCACATACAACACAAAATAAATTCACAGGATGTGTTGCTTATTTTCAACGTTTTAAACATATTACGGAAGAAAATGAATTTCTATTTCATTCCAGTTTGTCGTGATTCGGGTAGGAAATTTTTATATTGCGTAATGGACAAGATTGTTTAAACATTCCTATAGCGATCATCTCGTAACAATCACATACGACACAAAATAAATTCACAGGATGTGTTGCTTATTTTCAACGTTTTAAACATATTACGGAAGAAAATGAATTTCTATTTTATTCCAGTTCGTCGTGATTCCGGTAGAAAATTTTCATTTTGCGTAAAGGACGAGATTGATTAAACATTACTATAGCGATCACGTCGTAACAATCATATACAACACAAAATAAATTCACAGGATGTGTCGTTTATTTTCAACCATTTAAACATATTACGAAAGAAAATGAATTTTTATTTCATTCCAGTTTGTCGTGATTCGGATAGAAAATTTGTATTTTTGTAAAGATCAGCTGTTTCGTCGTCGGTGACTATATGAAACATCGCTATAGTGAGCTCGCTATAACAATCTCATGCGACACAAAAGAAATAGTCAAACGACCACGTTCCTTACGCGAACATACCAATTTTCCGAAAATTCGGATTCTCCTTATTCTGACCGTTCCCACGCGAACATGATGCGATACTTTGCGGCGCGAAGGTCCGACCTAACGCCCGGTGTCGTACCTTCGCGATAGCCAGGGTCGATGTCGTAGATCGAGCGCATTATCGATCGAAAGAGTGAGAAAGGCACCGTGAGCGAGCGAGATTCTTATCGGTGGTCCCTGCCACCGCCTGCGGAGAAACGAATATTACTCGTCCGCACGTGTTCGAAGGGCTGCCATGCTCATATCGGAGGGCTGGATCCTTAGGCTAGATACACACTATCCGGTCGTGTTCGAGACACGTTCTCAAAGTAAATTTCAATTGACTGCACACCTAAGAAAATGGATTTTGATGTTCTACTTTGTTCTGCGATTTATTTATGAGTTGCAGGTGAGGATTTCAATCGATGCTACCAAAATTATTTTCTCAACAAAGATTTTTAAGTTCTTTTCGAACTAAGACTACCATGTTCCACCGGTGCTTAGAACATATGGACGTTTCCCACAGGACTTATCAAAAATATCCACAATTCCTTCGTTTTTCTATTCAAATTTCTAATCCATCTCTTTATTATTTTATGCATTCGTGACAAGACTGAATAGATGCAATTTAAAGCAGTAGAGAAACTAAAGGAATTTAAGAATGTCATTGTTCCAGCTTATGAACCCCTTGCCGTATCTTGACGAGCCAGACTCGCGATGAAGGTTTTTAACAAAATCCTACAAATGTGAATGTTACGCGTTTCATTTTATATGAAATAAAATTTGATTCGTTTGTAATCGATATTTAAGCATTAAAATAAATGCAGCCATACAAAAAATATACATTTTCTTTACCCTTCTACGACATTTTTTTGCATAAAGACGTTTTAATCACTGTGACTGTAAAGAAAATGGTACGGGAAGGGGTTAAAATCGATAAAGCAAGAAAGAAATTAATTATATGAGTAGAAAGATATTAATTAAATGAGTAGAAACATATTAATTAAATGAGTAGAAAGGTATTTCGTCTCTTGCAGACACAGTGTGTAACGAGCTTTAAGCAGTTTTCGGAGTACGCACATGGTCCTTGTCCACCATGGAGTGTCTTTTCCGGGTTGCGGGATCGTCGCGTCACCCCTTCCTCGGGTTCTGAATATCTCTCTCACTCTATCTCACCCTATCAAGAAACTTCTTCGTTTCTTCGTTCGCATCGAAGCTGATCAGCGACAACTGATAGCCGCGCCTCACGAAAGGGGTTTTAATTCCGAGCTGAGTCAGCGGCACGCATTTGCCCGGAAAGCAATAAAGTTAAGTGTAAACAGCAGCCCCCTCCCTTGGTGGGACCACCCTACGCTCCGGATGGGGTTACGCCTTTCTCTCGTGTGTCGTCTTCGTCTCATTCGTCGTCTGTCGTCTGTCGTCCGTCCGTTCCGGTGTTGTGTGACATGCGTGTCAGGGGGTGTTCATGCGTTAATCGCCGACGACTGGCTAAGGGCTCGGCCCGGATTTACGGGAAACGACCACGGAACTTTAAACCCTTTCCTTGCCCTCCGAGAACAACCCTGATGCTGGCACCTTCGAGTACAATCCCTTTTCCGTGTTCGCAAACAAATGTTCTTGTTCCGGCTTCCTCAATTATTCTAGTACGCTGCTCGAAATTTTTATTAAGATCCCATGTCTATTGATAAATTTTCATTATTAGACCGAGGATCTTATGCTTTTATAACAAAAATAGGTACGTACAATTTAAAGCAGTGAACATGTTAAAAATATTTAAAAACATCAA
>CM052194.1:14721502-14744811 GCA_028455805.1 Lasioglossum figueresi
CAGGACATTTGAAGGTCGTTGGATTGGTCGATCGGGAAGTAATGAATGGCCAGCACGTTCCCTAGACCTGACACCGCTAGATTTTTATTTGTGGGAAAAATTGAAGGAACGAGTGTACCGCGAAAAACCAACAACCACAGTTGATACGCAAGAACGTATAAAAAGAGCTTGCTCTGAAATAGATACAACTGAAATTTGTCAGGCAGTATAATCGGTATTGCAACGTTTTAGATTATGTCTCGGTGTTCAAGGTCGACATTTTGAACACTTGAAGTAACAGCGAATACGCACATAACATGTTACATGTAAATCGTCGTAGCGTTCGAAGAGTGCTTTGAGACATTTTATTTTCTATTGCAGTTGACCTTGCGTTACCTTGAATGACCTTCATAATAGGTCATTGTATTCGTCTTGAAATACACTATCAAAATGTAAATAAAAAACCATACCGTTCCATTAAAAAAAAACAGAGTTAACCTTCGTATCTCCTTGACGTCTCCACCTATAAAAAAATTAATGACATCGGATTACGAGCCCCTCGATATCAAGTAAGTTTGGTCTGATCCCTTTTTTTCTATCTTCAAAAGCAAGCGATTTATTCAGGTGACCTGATTTAGGTGCCGCACCCTGTATATTAATACCGAAAAAATATTTAAAAATGTTTACATTGAGATTTTTTGGGCTAATGAAAATTGTGCTAACAGTGCCAAATAGTCTGAAAAGTAACTTCTTCTGGCCAAAATTAAAGATACCTTCGCGTCGATTTATCAACCCCTTTTACGGTTTCCGCGATTATATATATTGTATGCCGAATTTGATCTCGGTTTAAAGGAAATTAATAACTGAACAGAAGCGGATAATTATGCAAAATAACAATTTTCTACTTGAATTCGAACAAACTGGAGTGAAATGGAACTTTATTTTCTTTCCTAATTTGTTTAATAGGTGGAAACTAATATAACAGTATTTTTAAATTCTTCTAATGTTTGTACTGTTTTAAATTACACCCACTCATCTTTGTTATAAATGCATAAAATTCGTCACGAGTCTGTCACGATATTGTAGGCCAATGGGTTAAATTGCTAAAGAATATCGATGGAATCAGACCGGAGCAGAAATTAGGCGATTCGTCGTAACACACCCTGAACACAGGCAATTTGAACGCGTTCCGGAGCCAAGAGACAAATACTCTGGACACCATAGAACAACATAGTTCCCAAGATCCAGCAAAGTGCGCGAAAGCTTGAGAGCCTCGGATGGCTTCGACAATTCGAGGAGTCTCTGAAAGCTCGGTTGGTCCCAAGAGTTTCAGAGGGCTCGGAGGTCTCGGGAGTTTCGGACCCTTTCGAAGTTCCGGAAGTCTTTGAAATTTCAGGAGTTTCTGTAGACTCGACAGTTTTAGGAGCCTTTGAACGTTCCAAGGTGAAAGAGTATTTAACACGAATTCTCAGAGAGTGTTCGCTCACAGGATGTGCTTGCAGGTAGCCTCGGAGGTAGCCTCGGAGGTAGCCTCGGAGGTTCGAGCGATCCTGAGGATCAGCAGTGTCTCCAGTGTCTGAATCTCGAGGAGAACCCTGTCTCAGGATGTTAGAGCGAGTCTCATAACTCGAGCTTCGTGAATCTGTGGGGCTCTTAATTATCGAATGACATGGTATTAATTTGCCTAGTACTAATTATATGGTATTAATGTAGGATCGGGTTTGGAATGAGTTGGCTCAGAGATTGGGGTTACAAGGTGATGTTGGCTCTCGCGACGACCGGACACGACTTTGTAACCCCATCCTCCCGAATATCGTTAAAATGAAGTCGCGTTGTTACCCACACCTTGTTGGAAATCAACTCATTCCAAACCCGATCCTACATTAATTGGGAAATAAATTAAAGACTCTTTTCGTCTGATTTGAATCGATCGCTTTCGCTGATGAAGAGGCATCGAGTTAATTAGAAAATTGCTGTGTTCATGGAATCAAGGGATCGTCAGCTATTTTTTTTTTTGGTAGCCCGTACCCTTTCACCTTCCGACAAAATATTTATTCGTCGCAAGTAGCGGCGTCTTCCAGCTTTAACTACAACAGTCTCCGCTATTGTGAATAGCTGGCGTGATGGCTCTTTTCAGGAACTACTTTCCATCATCCCTTATCATCCGGCGCATCTGTGGCCTCATTTGCAACTATGTATGCACCGTCCACTTCTTTCTCTTCCACGTTCGCCTTATTCGTTTCTTCGGCTTCCTCGACTTCTGGCTCTTTTAATCTCACCGGCTTTTCATACGATGGAAACCGTTTCTTCTCCCGACGTTTCGCTTCTTCTGTGAATCCTCCTTTTGATGAGACGTTACGTACCCGTTTTGCCCAACCCATTAGCGTAAACTCCTAACACTTCGCCGCTGCGAGAGATCTACCGTGTCCGTGTGAATGCGCTAACAGCTGCAATGTTTCTTACGTTCTCTGAATCTATCTTGTGAATCTCATCTGGTTTTCTCCACGGAAACGTATAGATTACTGGACTGCGGATTTTTATGCAAAATTAAAATTGTCTACTTCAATTGCGAGGAACAGAAACCAATTTCGACATTCTTTCCTCCGTCAATCATTTTGGAAAGTTGGACTCGATGTATCAACGAAATACAATTTTGCAAACTTCTCACCGTTTCCTACTGCAGCTACTCGTGTTTTCAACCCTCATCCGTCCCTCGTGTCAATTTGGCACAGTTTTCCCGAAATAAGTTATACTGTTCCGTTATTTGTAGGTAAATTTTCCCGAAACTTCGTGTCTTTCATTTTCTCAATGCGAGACACATAACCAAAAAATTTAAGATATACACTACTGTGCAAAAGAAACAATGATTGTTTTATTGCATTTAAAGTATTAGATAATCCGCTATAACACATATTCCCAGAACTATTCAATTAAACAGCGGAATTCTTTTTCAAAACTTACTGTGTTCTTATTTGATTTCGTACGCTTTTCTATTAAATATGGCCGGCTGCTTCTTTCTTTTGCACAATAGTGTAAATGTTAACTCATCCATTTGAATGAAAATAGAAAATTTGAATTTGACACCGATGGACAGATTCGGTTCGTGAAATGAGGGACGGATGGGGGTTAATAAGTGCATAACATCCGCACTCTGTATAGATCATCTTTCCTTAAATAATTGCAATTTGGTCATTGTATCTCACGTCGTTTATTATCCTTTTATCCGTAATTTATTTTGCATAAAATCCGCAATCTGGTTGCAACGAAGCAGAGGTGGGAATTATTTGGCGACACAAATATTTCAAATACTATTTAATATTTCAGATTTTATTTTGCTTATAGAAAATAGTATTTTATATAAAATATTTTATATATAATATAAAATATTTTTGTTTGAACAATCTGAACATGAAAATAAAATATTTCTATTTCAACAATTTGATCCACAAAATAAAATATTTCTATTTGAACAATCTGAACACCAAAAAAAAATATTTCTATTTTAACAATCTGAACATAAAAATAAATTATTTCTATTTGAACAATCTGAACAGTCTGAACATCAATATAAAATATTTCTATTTGAGCAATCTGAAACACGAAATAAAATATTTTACTTTAATACCCTAAGAAATCGCATAAACATGCAGACTATCTTATCGTTAAGAAACGACTTGCACTTACATAAATGTATCGAATTAGAAGCATTATTTTCAGCAATATTAAAAATTAAAATTGAAAATAAAGAGAAAATACAAATATTTTCAATATTCTTCAAATAAAATACTATTTTCAAAAATTACTGCCTCAAATAAATTATTAGATTTTCAAAAATTGCTGCATCAAATAAAATATTTTATTTTTGAAGTTGTACACATACTATAAAATAAGTAGGATTATTTATTGTTTACTATTTAAAATACTATTTTCCACAGCTCTGCAACGAAGACACCGTCGAACATAGGAGCGCGTCTTTTCCGCGTGTCGTCGAGCTGAAAGGACGCCGCGTTTCGCGTGGTCCTCGGGAGCAGCGTCCGCGTTGTGGAAAAAAAAGATGGCGCGATTTACATGCGCAATTTTCCGGGTTAGAGGACAGGGCGCACGTGCGCGGCGTTAGGCGTTACGCGTTCAGAAAGTGGTTCGTATTTCCAGCGTAATCGGCCCCGGCCATTTCGCCTGGGCAAGGTGCAATTGCCGTCTAGCTTTTCCACGCTTTCGCGAGCATCGCGCGGAGATATAAAGCGCGCTCATTACCATTATTACGGGACGATAACGCTGCATTAATTTCCACGAAATGATCGGCAATATCGGAGGACAGGGCGGGGACCTGCGATCCCGCGAATTCCGGAACGATAAAACGCGCGATCTCTCGTTGCAATGGATTCCAATGGGGTTGTGCCAGTGGGGCTAGAAAGGGGTAAGAAGGCGAGGATCGGCGAACCTGGAAATGACATCGAGAACACTCGAATTTTCGAGCCGGAACCCCGGGAACGTCGTCTCTTTTTAGGCAATTGCGATCACACGAACATGTGCGTTCGTTCCTATCTCGTTAATTAAACTATACAGATCGCGAGATCGCGAACGATAGAAAGAATGAATTCGATGCGCACGGAGTCAGAATATTATATATTTTGAATCCTTGGCATTGATAACGGATCTCACAGCGGATAAGATTGCGTAGGCCTCACAGAAGAAAAATGAACAAAAATTTTATAATTTGATAATTTACGATTATCTGGGAATATGATTGGAAGCAGAGCTGGGGAAAATAGTATTTTAAATAGTACATAATAAATAATCCTATTTATTTTAAAGATTCTGTACAACTTTGAAAATAAAATATTTTATTTGATGGAGCAATTTTTGAAAAGAACATAATTATTTTGAGACAGTAATTTTTGAGAATAGTATTTTAATTGAAGAATATTGAAAATATTTGTATTTTCTCTTTATTTTCAATTTTAATGTTAAGTATTGCTGAATATAATGGTCGAATTCGATAGATTTATGAGTGTAAGTCGTTTCTTAACGATAAGATAGACTGTATGTTTATGCAGTTTCTCAGAGTATTATAACAATGCGAAAAGTAAATTATTTTATTTCGTGTTCCAGATTGTTCAAATAAAAAAATTGTATATCTTATTTAAAACACTATTTTCTTTAAGTAAAGTAAAATCTAAAATATTAAATAATATTTGAAATATTTGTTTCGCCAAATAATGCCCACCTCTGATTGGAAGTAAAGATTTAAGTATAATCTGGATATTTCTGAACAATTTCAGAAAAGATATTTGATAGATAAGTGGAGCTAGTTGTAAAGTGTTAGATCATGCGATCTGATAGACGAGGTTCCGCGCGCGTCGAAGATTATTATTGGTAGAATCTACGGATCTTCGAATGTATTTGTTCCGGATAATAGATTGTTTTACATTGATCTCACTGATTGTGTGCAATAGGATTCATTCCTTGTTTGATTGAATTTATGAATGACCAAGAAACAATATTAACCCCTTGATCTGCGATTTATTTTACGGTTTCGGTGATCAGACCTTTTTTGTAGTTCGTAATTTCCTAAAAGAGAAGAAAATTTATATAGTGTACGTTAACAAACCAAAATAGCATTTTATTTCGATTTAAAAAAAATTAATCACATACATATTTATATTGGATTCGTTTCAGAATCTTAATCGCGAGTCTGGCACGATATTGTAGAGCGAGGGGCTAATATGATTAACGAAGAACTGTAATTTGAATTATTCATTCATGATCGAAGCACGCGGCTCTTTCTTTACAAATTTGGAGCAACAGTGCATCGGTCTGAATAAATAATAGTGATAAGTTCTAATTACTCGTTGGCATAACAATGCACAGCCGCAAGAACGCCAGTTCGGATACGATCTATGAGGGTGCACTTAGTAATTGCATTTTCAGCGGTAAGGAAGTCTCTGCATTGCACATTCGCAAGCAGGCGGACGCAAGGTGCATGCAAAATTTAGGAAACTGCCCTTTAAGAAGTACTCATTAGCGTGGCCATACGTTCACACATGCCTGCGAACCTCTGCGCGGAGCGTAACGAGCACCTCATTTCACAAATGGCATTTTTGGGCATTGTATCGCGGGAACGCGAAATTATAGGAGGTAAAGTTCTTAATTAATTATCTCTCTTGTTCGGCAATGGGCTAAGTTCATTTGGTAGATACGCCCGTGGCAGTATAAACACACTTTTAATTTGAAAAGCACAGTATTAAATCGCTGAAAATTTCAGCAGGTTATATGTTCATTAATTCAGTCATAGAGTAAGAACTGAATATCCTATGTAATTTAATAAAAACCATATTCGGAATAAAATCGTACAATCGGGGCAATAAAAATAAATTACACGTATTGCGTTTTTAAATAACGAGATTTCATTACTGTTCGAATAAAATCTTGAATACAAAAATTTATTCAATAATTTCTCATGGAAGCATCTTTATAATATTCAATTGTGAAATGGAAAACCTGAGACACTCGACCGGCGGTGTCAGGTTTAGTGTTGAAGCAATGTCATATGCCAGCAGGCATCGTTCAGTAAGCGACTTTATTTGCATTTTATGAATTTTCGAGACCCCGTGCTAAATCCACGGAGCGCAACCGCCCCAGAATTCCCAACTTTCCGATTTCAACGCCACGCGTTAACTTTCCCGGCGTCCCAAATGTTTGCGAAATCGACGATGAATACACACGAAATTCGACGTCACGTTATCGAACGGTAAACGAACTGTTCCAGCTGCTCGGAGCCCGTGAATATTAACACAAGGTGTTTCTCGGACTTTGAGAACACGTCTGGTCCACCCCCGTCTCGTGTCCTCGAAGGAGCAAACTGGAACAGAGGCGAATCAGTATCCCCGACGCGTCACTATAACTTTTACGCACCCTTCTTTATGGACGCGCACATCCATCGGCAGGAATGCTTTTACATATATCACGCGCTCGAAATTCGATAGGGGTCGCGCGATCTTCGGGGAGGAAAACAGTCCCGCACCACTTCGAACTTGTTCGTTCCGCTTTCTTCGCTGTCCATTATGAAGGACCACTCCTGGAATTTTCTTTGGAAATACCGTGCGACGTATTTTTCGAAACTCCTAGAGTTCTTCTGTAAACTCTGAAGATTCTGCGAGGCGACCAATAACTGAAAAATGCTTTGAAAATCGTTTACGAATTCGATAAGTGTCCCAGTGCTTAGAAACCAGAGTATAATGGCAGCCGGCCCTCGGTGGCTGCTATAGCTTAACCGGGGGTGCGGAGGGGGTGGTACGGGAGCTGGAAACTCTGTCGTCCGGCGAACATGAAAATTGTACAGAGCCATAGCACGACCGCCTTCTTCCAACGCCTTCTCGACCCGCGCCATCCACCTCACGTGCAGACCACGACGTCCTTCGGTCTTTGCAGGGCACAGGCCAGGGTGGAACCGAGGTTTCCTTTAAATATTCATTCCGTGTACCGGCCCTGCCTAGCCCACTTTAATGTTCTCCCGTTATCCCAGACACTGTTCTGCTTTTTGCATATGAGCCGCGCTGCGCGTTTCTTTTTCTCTCTCTCTCTCTCTCACCTTCGCGTCTGTCCTCTATTGCTCTCTTTCGCTCTGTTCCCCAACGACGTCGGAAGGAGCAGGAAGAAGAACTGTCGGGTTCGGGGTCTGACGGACACGAATACCCCCGAGGTACAGATTTAATATTTATTCCTGCGAGAGGACGCGGCCGCCGAACATGCTGCGGAAACTTCTGCTCGCCATTATACGCCACGCGACGATCCTCGACTTTCCGCGCTTCCCTGTCCGCCGATACGCCGCGACGCACAATGGTAAATCGCCGGAACGCGGAAGAAATCAATGAACTTTATATTTATATCAGATTTATCCCGCCGTTGGTTAGATGGGGTCTCACAGACCCCAGAGATTTTAGATTGATTGTAACATTGTAACAACGCGTGACGGCGAGTCGGGCCTGAGTGTATTTAAAAATTTCATCTCGTGGATCTTCGTTTTTACTCTGAAAAATGACAAGCCTCTTAAGCAATACCTAATCTTATATTCATGAAAAAGGTATTTATTTCTATAATACAATGTATTATTTATTACAATATATTATTTCAATATATTATTTATATATTATTTTACCTTACCGCTTTCGGTGTCTCACCCGATTTTGACATCTTGATTTCTCCGCTATTGTTAGTCCTACCGAGAAATGTTTCAGATAAGAATTAAATGGTGCTGAGTGGGGCATGGTTTGATGTTATTAATTTATTAGTTCGTGAACGCGTTCAGGCCATATGAAGGTCAACTTTGTTTTTTTAAAAGGAATTATATACTTTTTAATACATCAATCGATGCAGTTGTACATTCTTTATAAAAAGGTATTAACCTATTTATGTTGAAAAATTAGTCGTGTAGGAGATATTTCGATTTAAATAATTTTTCGTATGATTAATGTCGTTTAACTGTAAGATATAAAAGCGAACGTCTTATTGTTAGTGCGACAGTAATGATATCTTAGAATTATTTAAATCGAAATATCTCCTAAACGATTTATTTTCAACATAAATAGGTTAACCTCATAACCTCATAACCTACACTAGAATTCGACACCAAATCCCAAAAACTTGTCCGATTTTTTCTGCGACTTTCCGGAGCCATGACATTAACAGTTTAACCCCTTGTCCTGCGATTTATTTTATGGTTTCAGTGCTTAGAACTTTTTTGTACATCGTAATTTCATAAATCAGAAATTAATAACATACACCCCCGCTCAAAAGTATGCGGACAACACGTTCAATTTTTTATGCGGTCTAGTTTATACAGTTAATAATAAATTTCATTAGATATCTGACCAATAATTATTATTATTGTCTTGAGAAGACAGCAAACCGCGCTAATGGATCATCGTAGATTGAAACAGTTTTAGCACTGCCGATGAAACTTTTATTTATTCGAGAGATTGTAATAATTAAATTGTACAATTTGGTACTATTAAAATAAATTATACTTGCAAGAAAGTGTCCACTTATTTTTGAACGGGAGTGTACATGCAGGGTGTTCATTTGAAACCTTCCCAGCAGAGTATCTCGATAAGTATGAGAGATATTAAAAAAGTGTAAAACACGTGTCCAAGGATTTCGAGAGGGAAAGAGGAGGGCAGTATCAATTTTTTATTTAGGTGGCGTTTTCGAGGTCATTTGATGGTCAACTTTGTGTTTTCAAATGGAAACCTATAGTTTTTATTATGGGATCTTATTGTACGTAAAAAGACCAACAATTTTCGTAGGATACTTTTTTTTATCTGCGCACTAGTTTCGGAGATATTTAAAGAGAAGTAGAGCGAGTCGTACTTGTACTGCGAGAAAGTTTGTAATTTCTTTATAACTATAACAAATTTTCAAAATGTTCTTCGTCGTTTTCTAAACAATAAGGGGTTAAGACAGCGTCTGGGCCATTTTTACAGCTCACCCCCAATTTTCTCCCACTATTCTACCACAATTTTCACTTCCCTTAAAAAGCGTCTTTCGGTTCTAATCTTTAGTCTGTTCTCACATAAGCTACATCTTTGTGCAGTTGTCCTACTTAAAATATGTTAGTGTTACCACAACACTGTATATACAGTTTTTCCACGGTTTATCGAAACACCTTACCCTCTACTAACTACCTAGCACGCGGTTTCAAGTGAGCAAAAAATTAAACCGTACGTTCAAAATAATAATAAAACTGGATAATGCATAAATGAGATAGCTACGAATGTTCTTGGCTTTCACCGGTCCCTCTCTGTTACCCTTTGTGCCACTCGATCGCCGATGCAACGCCTGAGACGATGATTTTACATGAAAAAGAGGTCGAGGATGTGGAACACCTTTGTATAATATGTCGGCCTCCGTCTCCGATAAAGACGACTTCTGCCATCCACTTTCAGATATCCTTAGCGTCGACGCGAACCCGTCGAGCTCTTCTTGCTGGCGAACGTATTTTTAGAAGAGGGGGATGTGAAACTATTTATCGATGATAATGGGAACACGAATATTCTGCTTCGAATTAATTACATATACAATAAAAATATCTGCGTTCACATTATTTAGACTACGAGTTATTGAGAACAGTGGAGAGATTCAAAAATCTACTTCCTTGAAAGGGTTCTTGAGGTTATTTGAAATAATTTATTTACTTTGCGAAAATGTTCTCCGTGGCTTTGATAAACACGGACCAATCACAGCGCGACTACAGCTGAGCGAATAACTGAGCAACCTATGCTTCGACCCAAAATCTAGTTAGATTGTAGTTCCTTGCTAGTTAGACTCTTTTTTCCAGAATCACAAGGGTGCGGTATGCACCTTCTCATTTCTCGATAATGCAAAGATAGGCATTTTCAATAGTCGTTAGCGCCAGATAAAAGATCAATCTAGGCTGCGATCGCCTTCAAAAGTTCTATTTTTACGTTCGCGAGGCGTAATTTGCATTATTCGGAAGCATACAGCTATTTTCATAAAGCCGCGACAGCTACACGCTGCCGAATAATGAAAATTACGCCTCGTAAACGTCAAAATAGGACTTTAGAGGGCGATTGTGGCTTAGATTGACCTCTTATCTAACGCTTTTGACTATTGAAAACCTCCACCTTGACATTATCTAGAAATGAGGAGGCACATCCCGCACCCTTGCAATTCTGGAAGCGAGTCTACCTCCTTAAGGATTGCGTCTCCTAGACATGCGACACTCGCGCGTGACTGCCCGCAGTCACCACAGTACACTCACACACCGCTAGTCCACGTATACGTACGCGAGGATTGCAAGGGCCCGGGATCCCACTCCTGATTTCTTAATAATGCAAAGATGGGGTTTCTTAGTAGTCAAAATCGCTAGATGAGAAATCAATCTAGGGGGTTATTTGCCTCAAAAGTCCTACTGTTACGTTTACGACGCGTAATTCTCCTAGAGAGACGACACTCGCGCGTGACTGCAGACAGTCACCACAGTACACTCACACTTCCAAGAGTCCGGGCTTCCACTCCTGATTTGTCAATAATGCAAAGAAGGGGTTTCTTAGTAGTCAAAATCGCTAGATGAAGGTTCACTTTCGGAGGCTATTTTGCCTCAAAAGTTCTACTTGTACATTTACGACGCGTAATTCTCATTTTTCGACAGCATATCTACAGCCACGATAGGCGGCAGCACCGTCGCCTGTCCATTGCTTCTCGCAGCTCCGCGACATGCTATTTAGAAGTTTGCTGTTGTTTCAATCTTACTAATTCTTAATGAATTGGATAAGATGTAAGTTCGAATTGTATCAAACTTCATTTGAATATTATTCGTAATGTTTTTAGTAGAGTTCGGTATTAATTTTGGTACAATTACTCGACCTCGATATGACCGCTGTGGTTCTTCGTCACCGTCTTCGGCCAATAGCGATATTGCGTGCATAGGTGGGAGAGTCAGGGTAGAGTGACAACGTAAACATTCGGTGGACCAACAGTATATGGATCATCTGTGACTGTCCTCCGTGCACCGATTCCTAAAGGAGAAAGCGCAGACTGTTACGGTCGCGCGACCTTCATGTACGAAAACAACAAACTCCTGAATGACGGCCTCTGTTATGGAAACAAATAAGATTTTAAAAATGTATGGTGATCATCGTCAAAACATCGTCTGTCCTTCTTTCAGAAAGTATCTTTTAAGGACTGCCACGATTGACAGCCACGATAGGCGGCAGCACCGTCACCGGGGATCATTGCTTCTCGTGGCTCCTCGACATGGTGCCGAATAATGAGAATTACGCGTCGTAAACGTAAAAATAAAACTTTTGAGGCAAATAGCCCCTTAGATTGATCTTTCATCTAGCGATTTTGACTACTAAGAAACCACGTCTTTGCATTATTAAGAAATCAGGAGTGGAATCCCGGACCCTTGCAATCCTCGCGTACGTATACGTGGTCCAGCGGTGTGTGAGTGTACTGTGATGACTGTGTGCAGTCGTGCGCGAGTGTCGTCTGTATAGGAGACGCAGTCCTTAACAAAGCCGAAAATAACATTTTCGTAAAGGATAAAGTTATTTCAAATGACCACAAGAACCATCCCTTTCAAGGAAGTACATTTTTGCACTTGGACGTTTGTATTGCGCCGCTTGATGTTCTTCCGGTGAACAACCACCCCTGTTGACCGGAAACCACAATATCGACCCGGAAATTGAGTTCGTACGATGGCTGCGATAGCTTCAATTTAAATATTTGCGGTATATTTAGAATATCGTAGGGACGAGCAACTGCAGCTGCAGCAATATCGAGGAATCAATATTCTTAAGATGTGGCTGATGAATGGAGATTATAATATTGAACTGCAATTATAATGTTGTCTGATGACTATAATAAAATTAAAAGAACATGTTAAGAAATCTTTGCAACTCCATCAGCCTGTTATTGGGGTCCAGTAGACCACGAAGGTGAATAATAATTCATGTATCGTACAACGTAATTGCTCTTCTACGGCACCACGATAAACTGACAGTGATGAACAGTGGTTCAGATGTCCGAAGTTTGTAGAATCTCCTCGGAGTTGATCACAGCTGACCCATTCAGCCGACGTATTTCGAAACTAATTACTAGAATTACCGGATTAATAAGTAACCTAGCCGTTGATGAACCTAAATTAAGCTGGACAAGGTAACCCGACCTGCAACATGAAACTTACGAACAATAAAGGTACCATAAATGAAATTAAATAATAACATAAAAATAGATCTTCCAGTTGTTCGAACTCCGGATTGAGTTCTACTTGAGATAATAGGCGAGGCCTCGCATAAACGTTGAATTAACGAACATTGTAACTAGACTTCTGATCTTCATGCAAAATAAAAATTATCTGCGTCGCAAAATTAATAATTTTAATAAATGAGAAATCATACAACTACGATTTTGAATTGAATTTCATCTACTCAATTTTGCTATAAATGTAAATTTGCTCAATTTACTATAACAATTGAGGCTTCTGAAAATTTTCGAAAAAGCTTGGAGTATCATAGTCGACAGAATTTAGTACAATTGTTATTTATTTCACATCTGCAAAGGCGCTACCACCGGAAATAAGATTCTATTTTATTCCACTTTCTTCAAAATCGTCTGCAAAAATTGAAAATTGCATAAACATCCGCACTCTACTTATTGTAATTGTTAAAATAAGAAATACATTTTTACTTAATATCTATCTCTTACAATTGACACAGGCAATTTTTATTTTGCACTAGCTGTACCGCTGTACCCGGCAGTCTGGTTACATGGATAAGAAAGAAAAGAGAAAGCGCACGCGCGTATTCGAATGCAACGTTGTGTCAAAATTTCAAAGCAATCGATGAAGAACTTTCGGAGATTTAAGATTTTGAACGAACAAACATTTACATTCTTATTTATATAGATATTAAAACATGCGCTATTCGAATGCAACGTTGTATCAAAATTTGAAAGCAATCGGCGAAGAACTGTCGGAGATTTAAGATATTGAACAAACAAACATTTATATTTTTATTTATATATATATATAAAAACACGCGCGTATTCGAATGCAACGTTGTGTCAAAATTTGAAAGCAATCGGTGAAGAACTTCCGGAGATTTAAGAATTTGAACAAACGAATATTTACATTTTTATTTATATAGATATAAAAACACGCGCGTATTCGAATGCAACGTTGTGTAAAAATTTGAAAGCAATCGGTGAAGAACTTTCGGAGATTTAAGATTTTGAACAAACGAACATTTACATTTTTATTTACCTAGAAGACAGATATGGATTAGGAATATAAAAACACGCGCGTATTCGAATGCAACGTTGTGTCAAAATTTGAAAGCAATCGGTGAAGAACTGTCGGATATTTAAGATTTTGAACAAACGAACATTTACATTTTTATTTACATAGAAGATAGATATGGATTAGGAATATAAAAACACGCGCGTATTCGAATGCAACGTTGTGTCAAAATTTGAAAGCAATCGGTGAAGAAGTCGGAGATTTAAGATTTTGAACAATCGAACATTTACATTTTTATTTATATAAATAAATATAGAAGATAGAAGATTAAAGTCTACAGTATCCTAATGCCAAATGTCTCTGCGTTTTCATTCGAATGTAAAAGTGGACATTTTCCTTCGAATTTGTAATTGTTCGTTAGAAGGAACTTAGAGGATCTACAGTATACGTTTAGAGGGAGACATAACGGATGCCACGAACGCAGCTTCTGGATTGATGTAGTAACGGACAGCGTTTTGCGTGAATTGCTCAACTAGACAACATAAACACCGGCAGATAATGAAACTGGAGGAGCGCCTTTTCATCGTAGAATGTTTCCCTCTGCTACACAGGCTACAACCACCCTCGCAATACTAAATTCATCTACTCACGCTGGTAGTCGAGTTCAATTTGCGCTCAGGGTATCCCGCACAATACACGATCCTGTACGCGATATACTCCCGCCACAATTCTTTTGCATTCTTAACATCGAGCTGCCATCGATACTTTATTCCTCGATCGTTTCCCCTGGTCCTTACTTCCTCACCGGAAGGTGCGTCTCTTTGGTTACGATACTCCTGGGTTATGGTCGCGAACGCGTTCGTGATCTTTCCACCTGTCTCTTGGCTACTGGAAATAAATTCTTTTGAAAGAACGAACTCTATAA
This sequence comes from Lasioglossum figueresi, assembly GCA_028455805.1. NCBI lineage: Eukaryota > Metazoa > Arthropoda > Insecta > Hymenoptera > Halictidae > Lasioglossum > Lasioglossum figueresi. Next base: position 14,736,169 of record CM052194.1, read on the forward strand.
CTGTGACCCGAGAAGATGTCTTGTTAAAAATGATAGCAGTTCGAAATATCAAGTTTGGCGGCGCTGCAAATGTGTGAGAGAGAAGGAAGGAAAAGGGAAACGGATCGTTTCGTCCTAGGCCCGCTAGAGGACTCGTCAGTAAGGCTAGCTAGCGGGCCCTGCCTTAGACGGTGTAATCGGCAGTTGAGGACGTATATATAGGGATCGGTGACTGATCAGGTAGTAGCGAGAATGGTCTTTGACTATCTGTCCATCTTGTGGCGAGTGTAGGAAGTAGGCCGCCACATCAAGTCTCCAGTTTTTCCACAGATGTTGGTCCTACTTCTTCCACAAATGACGTGTTTAAAATAAACTGATTGTATTTCATTGTGTTTCGATTGTTGATAATTGTATTTCAATACAATTTTCAGTTTTATTCAGTGTATCCATTGGGTTGGTAAGAAAGTAATTTCGATATTTTGAGGTGCAATAAAATCCAATTTTTTTCGATGACGCAATTCTGCGCTCATAAAATTTCTAGTCCTTATCGGCCAAAAACTGATCCAAGTGCGATATCAGATCATCATCATTAGTAAAATAAAAAATTCCTTGAATAAAATGAATTGAAGAAGAAATTAATTTCTTGCTAACCCAATAGCTTCAACCGACTATGAAAAACTGGGTTCTTGTAAAAGAATTTGGCTCCCAGAAGAAATCTAAATCGTTGCACTGCTGATATTTGGCTCTTTTGATTAATCGGTAGATTGTGGATCTTTATGCAAAATAAAAATATTCTGCATCATTTGTGAGAAGCAGGAGTTAAATAAAAATTCATTTCATCGCTTAATCCCTTACGGTTTTGGTGACTAGAACTTTTTTTGTGGATCGTAATTTCCTAAAAGAGGAAAATATTGATATAAATTTTATGAATTCATGTTCTCCAATAGCTGTATATTAACAAAACCGAAATAGTATTTCATTTCGGTTTAAGGGAAATTAATTATAGCTTTCTATCGATCGTATTTGTTGTTAATAAAATTCTTAATGCTTTCGGCGCAAGGGTTCGATCATTTGTTACTTAATTTACAAAGCCTAATATTGATTTAATTATAATTTCAATTTTAATTTCAAATTCACCGCCTAATGATTGGTATACTTCGATCTATGATCTTACACGTTCTTGTCTAATGTTTACTGTTTCCTCAGTGTCTCGATAACCGGCATGCACTCAACAAGTATTACAGTTTATTATAACATAGTATTACAGTTAAGTATTTACGTCGAATTTATTAATGTTCATCACAAAGCTAGTGAGTAGTTTTATCACCAAGAATTTCCCTTTCTCTGTTATGTATTCTTAAATTTCAAAATATTCTTAATTTGTTGAAACAAAATTTCACAGACGCAATTCTAATAACCCTTGAAGATGATCCGAATGAAGATCGAAAAGTCGGAATTACTTTAATAATTTGCAAAATGGCTTTGTAAATTAAGTAACAAATGATCGAGCCCTTGCGCCGAAAGCATTAACAATTTGATTAAAGGAAATTAAGTACATTTTTATCAGAACGTGTTCAGAATCTTTATCACGTGACAGACACGATATTGTAAGGCCAAGGGGTTAACGGCATCTTTTAGATTTTTCTAATATTTTATTGTTTTACATTTCACTTAGCTAATTTCTCCATAAAAGCCTAAATATCCGCGATCTACTAATGAGTTTGCCGATCACTGCTCTAAGGGCCTCGGTTGACCAAGAACCTAAACTGGACTAATATTCTGCGGTAACGTGTTCACCGAAGGAACGTGTATGACCACTGCTGCTGTCAAGCATACAGATGCTGTGTGGACACATCTAGGCTCCGCAGTAGCCTCGGGTACATCGTGACCGACCCATTGACACGTAGGCGTCGTTACGGTGTAAAGGCAATCGTGTTTCAAAGGAGCCATTATTTCGTCGTCGCGGCACGCCGCGCTGCGCCGAATAACACCGAGCGTCGCGTTGCTCCGCTTTGCTCCGCTTTGCTCCTCTCCGCTCGAGTCCGCTCCGATCCGCTCCGGTTTCGTAACTCTTACCAAACCGGCGACGTGGGGCTCGTTTAAACCACCCACCTCTAATGCCGCAATCAACCGTACGTTGACCGTACTTCGGTAAAGGTAACTACACCGTTGTTGTAAAGCTTACCGATTACTCGCCGCTGCCACCAACACCCCCACGACCGCCTCCGTTGCCGTTGGAAAAGGAAAACCGCCTCAAGCTGCGGTAAATCCTTGGCCGCGATCACGTATCCGCGAACGATCACGATAAAAGCTGGATTAAAGGTCCTTAGCGGCCATCGGACGCTTCAGCTCGCCTCTAACCAAGAGGAACAACCGCTCCCCGATCAGATGAATCGTCAGAAAAACCTGGCAATTTGATCTACGCCGTCGCCGAGCGAAATTATTAATTATCCCGGCCGTCCAGTCCGCCTGACGGAAATTTATGGGGATGATCTCCGCGCCAGTCACCCCCACGAGAGGATACTTGTAGAAGTTTTAGCGGGATTGGAAAAACATTTCTTCCGAAATCGAGAACACTTGATCAAAATGAAGCTGTGCGATTACGCCTCCCTGTTACGCGTCGAGCCTAAAGTTTGAAATTTTTTTGAAAATATGTATTGTTATTGAGTTTTTTGAGAATATTAAAATCAATGCAAGGGAAGAGAACTTAATGGGAAAGGTAAGCAAATATTTTAAAACTGGTCATTATATAATACGTACATACAGTCAGCTACAAGCTGGTAAACAATATAGCAATACAGCAATATAGCAATTTTTTCTGAAATCGAGAACACTTGATCAAAATGAAGCTGTGCGATTACGCCTCCCCGTTACGCGTCGAGCCTGAAGTTTGAAATTTTTTTTGAAAATATAGTGTTATTGAGTTTTTTGAGAATATTAAAATCAGAGTAAGGGAAGGGGACTTAATGGGAAAGGTGAGCAAATATTCTAAAACATTGGTAATTATATAATACGTACATACAGTCTGCTACAAGCAGGTAGACAATATAGCAATATAGAAATACAGCAATTTTTTTGAAATCGAGAACACCTGATAAAAATCCTGAAGATGTAAAGGAAATCTTCTAAATACTTGGTAATTGTACATGCAGGTGCTACAAGCAGGTAGACAATATAGCAATGCAGCAATATAGGAATATAGCAATTTTTCCAAAATTGAGAACACCTGATTAAAATCCTGAAGGATGTAGAGGAAATATTCTAAATAAATGGTAATTGTACATACAGTCTGTACAAGCAGGTAGACAATATAGCAATTTCACACGTCAGCTTCTTGTAAAAAGTTTCATAGTCTTGTGAGGCAGATGTAACTTTCAGAATCGGAGTATGTTATTGTATTATTGGTCGCGTACGGAAGTATGGATGCATGCAGAGACATCGGTGCGACGCTCTCGAGGGACCGAAGGCCCTTATCTGCACTGCAGGTAGTGCACCGAACTGCAATCCTGCCGATTCACTCTGCTTCTCTCTCTCTCTCTCTCTCTCTCTCTCTCTCTCTCTCTCCATTCCAGCGACTTGTCTCTCTTCCTCTTCTATTTGAATTTCCACCTTCCACGGTTAATTAATGACAATTTTTGATTCTTGGGGAAACACAGCGGAGCAACAGGAACAGTAAGAAAAAAGGTAGAAAAATAAATTTTAGAAATGAACCACCGATTCTGCTAATACAATTTCATTTTTAGAAAATGTACTACAAAAATATACAAAAATGTGCCCTCGATATTTCGATCGTTGCAAATTATCATTAGTACTCCATTTTACTGTGTCCAATATCAGGGGACACCACAATTTCTTAAAATCCTATTGTCGAAGTACAATATTAATTTAAGCGAATTATTACGGAAATGTTTCTAATATGTAGTATTTTATTTTTACACGTATTTAAAGAGGCCCGTAGACGATCAATAATATTGTCAATGTAGGATGACAATAATATTGAAGCTAACAATATGACAATGCATTGAACCCCTGCTAAACGGTCAATATTTCCATTCAATGCGCCTCGTCAATATTATTGATAGGCGTATGTATTGACAATATTATCGATCGTCTAGGGTCCCCTTAACACTAGGTTTAAGGGACCCCTCGAAATGACGGGTTCTAATATCCTTAATTTGCGATTATTAAGAGTGTAAAAGTGCTTTTCTGTGGAATTATTTACCAAATTTATTTCTTTGGGTATATTTTATTGGAAAAATAGCAAAAAATTTGGATAGCCACATCCTTGTCATGTTTATAAAGTAATGTGAAATAGTTATTTCTACAGATCCGCAAACCTAGTGTTAATAGATAGACAGCGAATTTTATGTATTTTTGACAAAAATAAGTTGGTGAAACTTAAAACATGTTTAAAAATGTGAAAATATGAAGATGTTATTTCCGATTGATAAATATTAGTTACACAAGAAATAAATCTTTGTTTAGCTTCATTTCCATGCAAATTATGTATAAAAATTTTATTTTGCATAAAGATCCGCTGTCTGCTAATAGATTATCCAGGGCAGAGTTGTACTAATTCAAATATATTGTAATTGAATTACGGAATTGCATTACATTGTATTTTAATTGTACGAGGTGTGATCAAAAAGTAAGGTGACTTTTTGAATTTCGCGGGATACCGGAAGTTGATTTACGTTTTCTTATTTTTCTTTTTTTTCTTATGCTGGTACACTCGTCCCGAACATATGTTCACAGTTTCAGCTATATAGCATTTTTTGTTTGTTTGCGAGAAGCATAAAGGTTAGAAGTGTTTTGTGTGTTCGGCGATTTACTGCTGTCGAGAAAAAAATGGATCGAAGAATTTGTATCAAATTTTGTGTAAAAAATGGAATTAAGTGCTCCAAAACACTTGAAATGGTATAGTAATTCAACTACGTCGTAACTGAATTACATAATTCGAACCTTTCAATTAATTCAATTACTAATTATTTCAATCAGATGTGTTATTCAAATACAATATAATTAAAATACATCTCTCCAAATTATAGCCTAGAACTTTGAAGAAGTGCGATATATTTTTACGTTTTCCTTTCATATACTTGTTTGCTGTTTATGCGGCGTATTTTCTATTCCTCGTCCTCGTAATTCATAATTAATGTAATATAATCACAAAGTATTTTATAATTGTACTCCAATTGCAATTACAAATTACATTGTAATTTAATTTAATGAAGATCTGAATTATAAATTACAATATCGCTGAATTACAATGTAATTCGACTATTTTGTAATTATAATTCCTGGAGTAATTCAATTGTAATTCTGCACAACTCTGATCCAGAGGAGGTGCTATTCGAAAAGGTGGTGGCAATTGCAACGTCGATCGAGCCGTCTTTCCGAAGGTTCGCGGATTAATTGGCCGGGCCGATGAGCATCGATCCGATTCTTTCGCACCCTCGGGTTTTCTGGTAATCGCGGGTTATCGCGCCTCCCTGCATCGGTGTTTCCCAACCCTCGCAAGTCCGGGTATCGCGAGGCGTGTAATCTTTCACCGTATTTCTCTTGTGGCGTTGCGCGCGGAGGGTTGTTCTTCTCGTCCGTGCTCGTCCGGGTTTGTCCATGGCACGTTTTAATTCGATTACAGTCGGGCTCGTAAACGTACACGGGTAAGCTGAACCGTTCGAGATTACTTAATCTGTGCAGTCCGATCGCTACGCGATACGCGACCCGCTTACGTGGCCGTTGCGCGTCCGCTTTTTCCAAGTTACAATTCCGCGTGTCCTGTGCCATGCCGGCGTGCTTTCGATTTTATACTTCGATGCATTCCGCCGTATCGCCGGTAATAACGCCTACGTGCACGGAATCTCCTCTCGTTTGATGCGTTTTCTGGACAAAATTCCATTAATCGAAAATTATACGCGGAAAAACGTTTCGGACGAAAACTGTAGGATATCGAAGAGAACACGTGATGATTGCATTTGTTTGATATTGCAGTAACCTTGAAATTTATAGATATTCGCGAAGACGGCACTTAGCGAGTTCCACCGCGAGGAATAAGAAAAATATTTTTTATTAGCAACATAAACTTTTCGTTTTATATATTGTCTATTTATGAAAGTCGTGTCAACGTCTTGGTCATTAGCGACCTCGTTAAACAATCGCATTACACATTATTAGTCTATATACTTGGATAAGTAACAATTATATTGCAGAAAAACTGTATGCATTTGCAAGCAATTTACGTATCACGTCTGCAAAAAATTCCACCAATTTACTCATTAGCAAACTGTGGATCTTCGTGCCAAAAAATGGCCCAAGTCAATTTCTGGAAACAGAGGTTCAATGAAAGTGCACTTGTTCTTCTGATAGTTTTAACATCGCGTCCAATTCTTCCAACGTTTCCATTGTTGTGATAAATGCGTGAAATCCTCATCGCCTCGAATGCTATTTAATTACAGTTTGGCGACTCGGGGCATTTCGTCCGCGTACACGCGCACCAGTGCCCGCTGAGAATAATCTTTTGTCCATAAAAACCGTACAACGGCTCTGTTCTTTTGTCTTCGCGAGCAGGCTCGGCGAGATGTTGCGATCGTTCCTGTCCGAAATCGGCCAAATTTCGTTTGTTAGCTCGGTGACTAGAGGTACCTACTGTTCCAGTCACTACCCCGCGCAGCCGGCTTCGATCAATACAACCCCAAACCTCGGTTCGCGTATTTCCGAACCCAGTTTACTAACCGGCCGACGAAAACGCCCGAAATTCTATCGTCGAATTCGAGCCGCTCTCGTTACACCGACTATCGTTACTGCGTCGATTCTCCGGGTTCTCCTGATCTTTTTTTCCATCGAATTTGTATCGGGCACCAAGAGGATTCGTGTGACCTTCCTATTAAGGGTTCATTCGAATTGAATTACTTGCAAATGTTTCTGTCCGATCTGATAGTAAAACGCAAGCGGTTACGTTTGAAAATAATGATTTCATTTTATTTTTTTAACGCATGTTGCTAGTGTGTCATTGGGAAAATGGAATTGACAGGTTATCTGAAAGAGGGCAACAAGTTGTTTCCAATAACGGAAATTATATCATTGAATTATATTGAATTTTTGTATTTTCAAACATATATTTTTATAAACTGATTCAAATGTTTTCTTTAAAATACGATAGAACTTTCTGTCCAATTTAATATATAGCAATAGTTTTACATACTTTAATTTATACTAATTTTATTTGTATTCTCTCTCTCTCTCTCTCTCTCTCTCTCTCTCTCTCTCTCTCGTGTTTCCACCCTTAATTCGTGCCCTCAAACGTTTAAATTCCAATAAGAATGCATACTGCCATTGGCTTGAAAATTTTGGTACATTAGTGGGACAGTTTCCAGAAAGTGACATCTCGGAAGAATTTTTGGTGCAAGGTATGAACCAGAGTTGGGCATTAAGCGATTAAAATTTTAACCAAGATTGGTTGATTAATGTGTACTATTGAAAAAGGTAATCATTGAAAAACCGACGATTGATTAAATCGATTGCTGAAGTTAATCGTCAATCGTTGATTAAACAAAGAAATCATAAGAAAATCGGAGACTGATTTAATCAATTGTTGAAGTTAATCGTCAATCGTTGATTAAACAAAGAAATCATAAGAAAATCGGAGACTGATTTAATCAATTGTTGAAGTTAATCGCCATAATCGTCTATCCATAAATTGTAACAAGGAGTGAGAGAGACAGAGAGAGGGAGGAAAGAGCGAATGGAGGAACTGACAGAAATAATAATATATTTCAGCAAAAACATGTTTATTTTCAATGGTATTTTTTTAGAAAATCTCTTATGAGATTGATTACAACATAAAGTACATTACAGAGTATTACAGAATATAGTGAATAACGATAACGTTAGTAGCATTGTGAAAAGGAAAGAAAAAAAATATGAAAGGAATGTAATCGTTAATAGCAATCAACGACTAAAGTAGAAAAACCGTTATTCCCAATTAACGATTAATAAGTATTTAATCGTTAACATCAATTAACAATTGATAAGTATTTAAGATTAATTGTTAATTGCGATTAACGATTGAAGTAGAAGTTTATTCGTCAATCTTTGATTAAATTTTTGCCCAATTCTGGTATGAACGCACGTTGTCGATCGTGCGAAAAGTCTCCGCCATATTTAATCGACGGGGCGATGGACCAATCGCTGAGCCTCCCCTCCACTCAGGTCCCAATTCGGAGGGAATCGTCGATCGTCGGGGACTCTGTTCGGGTCTTTCGCCCCTCTCCACCAATGAAAATTTCGCGAGGGTAGCCACCCCTTCGCTCCGCCGTACCTGCGACCCTCGCGGACCCAAGGTTTCGGCCGCGGTGTCATTAGTATAATGAGAGTGAAAATAATCACACGTGAGTTTCTGTGAGTGACCGTGTCAGCTACGTCGTTTGTGTCGAGACGCAGAAAGTGTACAAGTGTGCGACGCAATATGGCGACCGTTACGTAGTGAGTACCCTTTTCTTGGTTGATATCCTCTCGGATGTACTCTCGTATCGAAATTATTTATTTACATTCCCATGATTTTTTAAATTAATTCTGTGATTAAGTGAATTATGTATGTTTCACCGATTTACATTTCTTCTTGAATCGTGTCGTTGCCTCTCGCGATAAGTTCTTATTTATTCT
>CM052194.1:14744911-14782714 GCA_028455805.1 Lasioglossum figueresi
GAATAGAATGCATTTTAAGGAAGGGGTACGAATGAGAATTGGTACACTCAACACAAAAGAGAAGTAAAATAGGCCACTATAGTTGAAATAAATTGATATGAAAATTAGAGTGGCACGGATTCTGAACTTTTCAATACTCGAATGGATAGGTGGTCCCGTTTGATTGCGTTATCGACGAAGTTTGTATTAAAATGTGACTGTTCGTGGTCTCCACAATAGTAGAATGGTTTCTCTCCACCTCCGCGACTCCCAACTCGGAAGCACCGTCTTAAACTAACCTTATGCAATTTATGGGGGTGGGGAACAGCATCGGCGGCGCAGGTTTGCACGAGTCCCCTCGCGAATCGACTTTCGTCGAAGAATTCGAGGGAGACGATGGTAAGTGACGGGAGTAAATAAAGAGAGAGGGGGAAAAGGGTGGGGAGAAAATCGGCAAACAAGGGAACCTGTACTTGGAAAAGTGTCGTCGTGTTGATCTTGACGGGTACGTGTTCCACGGTCGCGTCCTCGCTTAATTGGTGACTTGGGACCACGGTATGCTCTCTCCACCTTGGAAATATTGTCTTACAGCTTCTCCTTGAGTCTGTTTAAATTAACGACACCGTTTAGAGGCTATTAGAGCTGCCGCTTGGGTACGCCGACTAGACTTCGAGCACGAATCCGTCACACCTTGCCACTACATCATGATTGACGATTCGAGGTCTTATTTTGGTCTTGAACTTTAGACTAGATAATCTTCTTCGATCGGAAAAGTGTGTCTTAGAAAATAAATTACGGATACCTGCTCCCGGAAGCCGCTTTCAAAAAGCTCCATTCACTCTTGACACAGAAAAATGGGGATCAAGAACATACAAGTGGGTTTCTCTTTATTCCTCGGACCAATCCATCGTTCATTTTCATCTAAGATACTTTCTCGCGGTTCAACGACTGGGGAATTGAAAACACTGTTTTGGGAAAAAATGTTATGAATTCAAACGTCATGTAAAAACATTGAAACATTTTTCTCGTGCCCGAGACCACCGCAGATTTGAAGATTGAAGCTTCACCCTTACAACGAATGCTTAAAACTCGATGTACGACTTTTTCTAGCCGATCTATTGAACTTTTGTTCCTCATTTTCAAAAAATCGTAGATTAAGTTGTGAAGGGAAACGTTCAATCTTCAAATCTGTAATAGATTCATTCAGAAAAAATATATTTTACTGATTTTACCGACGTTTCAGTTTGTAATATTTTCGACCAAAAATATATTCTGAGTTTTACATTTACTATTTCGTCTACAAAATTTTTGATTGCATTATTATTTTTAACGAAAGTGGTTCGGATATGGACAATTTCTCGAAAGAGTTAGTGTCTACATATTTTTTATTCATTGTAGATTCGAACGCACAATTGTTTGACGCCTTTTACATGAAAGTGCTGATCTATTCTAACGTTTTGAAGGGTATGGCTCGAAAATGAATGGCGAGCGATAGGTTCTTATAGCGTGTTTGATGCTGAAAATTGTTTAGGACGAAACTGGAGGGGAACGTGGACAGAATCCGTTCAGAAAAGATATTTTTCTTCCTCCCGAGTCCGAGCAGCCTGACACCGTATAATTCCGAACAATTCCTCGGGGCGATATTTCAAGCTGGCGATATACGCGTAGCACGCACTTTGTCACCCTTTCAAACGCGGTTAGGGACCGCGTAAAAAAAGTTATCGAAACGGCCGCTCCCACCGAATTACCGACAAGCCCCGGAACTATTTTCCCTGATACTATTTATCACGCGGAGGACAGTTTTCGAAATGTATTTACGGGGGACACCGAATCCGCCCAGATTATTTTAACACGTTCAACGGCGAAGTAGAAAACCAAGGTTGAGCCCCAAGTCCAGATATTTATCTCGTTGGTTTCTTCTGAAAATTAGATTCGGTAAGAGTAAGTTAATACTATTCCTAATTCATCGTGAAATAATAATATGTGTAAGGATTTTATGGAAGAACGATGTGTTCTGAATATAAAAAATAATTGGTGGCCCTCGAAATCTAATACAACATTAGAAAATATTAAAAAATAAAATAGATAACATTTTGTACGTATCACTGTTGACGAAAAACCTACACTGGGCGTAGAAAGTATTCCTACACCTTTTAAAATAGAATAACTTTTTAATAATTGTACCAAACGACCTGATATTTTATAATCAATTAGAAGCATTGGTTTACAAAATGATACACAAAAAAGATTTTCCAATAATTATAATTTACAAGGTTATATGCAGAAATAAGAAAGGCATTTTTTTAAACTTTTTCATTTGGGTCCTCAATAAAAATTTAAAACATATGTTTTGTAGATCTATGTTAGTTGTATAACTAAATTCAAATTGAAAATTTTATCGAAATCGATTGACTTAGGAAAAAACGACACGCATCGAAAGATGAATACGATTCTGTGGATTTTAAGCAGAAACTGATCTGATATTTTAAAACTTGTTTATTTGGGTCCTCAATGAAAATTTAAAACGTATGTTTTGTAGATCTATGTTAGTTATACCAACTGATCAAAATTCGTGTAAAACTACGATTTTCACCATTTTTAACCGCTTGTAGCTCGTGTGTATGTAAATTGATTTCGATGAAATTTTCAGCATGCGTATAACTAACATAGATCTACAAAACATATATTTTAAATTTTCATCAAGACCCCAAATAAAAAAGATTTAAAAAATGCCTTCTCCATTTTCTCATCTAACGTTGTAAATTATAATTTTTTGAAAATCCATTTTGCATATCATTTCGTAAACAAATTCAACGATGATTTTTACCTTTTACGAAGAACGTTTTTTCAAATCCTGAGATTATAAAGATATGAGTATAAATATCATTTTTTTAAATCTCGCAGCGAAACGCACACCCGCAGTTATAGGCACATTTATCCTAGAGCTTTACATTTCTTCCTAAAATCAAATTCGAAACACAAGTTCTTGAATCGCCTAGTCAAAGGAACTGTTCGTTCAGCTTGCGGCATCGGAGCGATTCGATGTTCCCGCCGAAGTTCCGCAGCCGAGCGGCAAAATTTATTTATAAAGACTCAACCAGGACGAACTTCCGAAAGCCCCGGTTAAAAAATCATCGCCCGCGGAGTTTCTCTGTAACACCCCCTAAAGGATCCACTTAAGAACACGTGCTTCCAGTAACTTCTTTATTTATCGCTCCATTCTCAAGTCATAAGCTGATATCGATTGTTCCGAGTACACGGACGAGTTTAGCAACGCGTGCACCGGCTCATTTTTTATTCCCGTTGCAATTCTCGTTCGAACAAAGGGTTGATTTATCGTCGCGTACACTCGCGCGGCAAATAAATCGCTGCTTTCGCGATTCGCGAAAACTGGGTTGGAGATAGCGGCGGATCAGTTTCGAGTTCGGTCGTTCGAGAAATCGAATTCGGTGGCGCGCGAGTTTTTGTTTCGGATTCGAGGGAAGCGTCGAAGAGCCCGGCCGTTTTTTCGCTCGTCGCGTTTTCCGTGAGCGAGTATTCGTACTCGAAGATTATTTTTCCAAGCCGATAATAAGGGACGGGCGAAAAGAGACGGCTGGGAAGGGATTTGAGCGGAGATAGCAGTGAGGCGTGATATTGATACTCCTCCATCTCTTGAGGGGTGACGTCTCCCACCCTTTTGCACCCTTCCTTTCTCTTTCTCTCTCCTCTCTGTCGGTTCCTGCTCTCCTCTTCCATCCCGCAGAGCCAGACACCGACTCGTGTCTCATACAGCACGTTCCTCTCTGCCTTTAAAACCAGTGGCGCAGCAGTGAGCGAGCAGGATTTTTACGATAACAGATTACAGGATCCGGACTGACTGGCGTGAGTGAAAGGGATCCAGGAGCCGTCGTTCTCGAAGTCACTGGAGCTCGACCCCTATTTAGGGGATACCGCCAGAGGAATCGATCCTCGAATCGATTCGAAATGCTCTGTCTTGGCACTGATTCGTGAAAATAGTTTGCATTCACCGGCCGCACCCTCTGAGATTATAAGGCACCCTGACGAGAGGCCTGCCTTCTCCGTGAATATCATTCGGTCGTGCGTTAAAACAGAGTAGGGCACAAATCAACTAATAATTAAAAATGACTAATAGTTCTGATTGATTGTTAGCCAAAGCAAAATAGTCATTAGAAAAAGCTTTTTAATTAGTTATTCGTAACTGCATGACACTATTTAGTCACAGCTCAAAATAATCGTTAGTTATTGCTTATTAGTTGATTAGAACTAATAAGTAGACAGCGGATCATATGCATTTATGACAAAAACGAGTAGGTGTAATATAAAACAGTAAGGACATTGGTCAAATTTAAAAACACTGTTATGTTATTTTCAACATGTTAAACGTATTAAAACTTTATCTACCGGTATATCTTTATTAACAGGCTTTTCAATAATTGTGCTGCATAAAATGGAAGCTTAAAAATCTTCTTTTACGCAATAATCTCGAAGGAAATTATTGGATTTTGTTATTGTGGGTGAGTTGTTGGTTTATGATTGATATTACTGTTGCTATTGAAGGATTCTTTTAAAGAAACCTTAGCCATGAACCATAGACTTTCAACAATTATTGAATAATCACCGGTAGGTAATGCGTTAAGAATGAAAATAAATTTCTATTTCACCCTAATTTGTTCCTATCCAGGTACAACATTTTTATTTTTCATAAAAGTCCGCTGCCGACTAATAAGCAATAACGAACGATTACTTAGAGCTGTGACTAACTAGTGTCACGTAGTTATGAATAACTAATCAAACAGTTTTAACTAATGACTATTTTGCTATAATCAACTATCAATCAGACTATTAGTCATTTTGAATTATTAGTTGATTTGTGCCCTACTCTGGGTAAAACGATCGATAAACATTTGTTTTAAGATGAATTTTCATTGTTGTGAAATTCTATTTAATCGCGTCTGATCATTACACTGAAGATCTTTATGCAAAATAAAAATATTCTGCATCGATTGTGGGAAACAGTAGTTGCATAAAAATTAATTTCATCCCTTAACCAAAAATGTCGTAGAAGGGAAAAGTAAATTTGTAATTTTTATACGGCTACATTTATTTTAATGCTTAAATATTGATTACTAACGAATCAAATTTTATTTCATCGAAACGCACGACATTCGTATTTGTCAGACTTTGTTAAAAATCTTCGACACGAGTCTGACTCGTTAAATTATTATTATTTTATATTTTCTTCCTAGTTAATTTCTTCGTAAATTCATAAAAATCTACTCGAATCAAATTTAGACCTACTCAACTGTTGAATAATTTTCTTGAAAGTAGATCACCAAATCAAAATAGTTTGTTCCACATTCTGCTCCTCGCTTTGTACATTTCCTCGCAGAATCACACGTCGGCTCTCGCCACCGAATTCGTTGAAAACATGCAGCGGCAGACTCGCGAAGGTTGATTTGTTACGAGAGAATTTTTCTGACGCGACACGCGGTCTCGGTGATCCTGACTGACTTGCAATTTTTCGATTCGGTTGATGCATAGGAAATATCTGGGCCACATGGTTACTGTGATTCATCTTAATCACACGTCACACCTGTCTTCACGTGTTCTTGTGTTTTCGACGGGAATTTGAAATTATAATTGAGCCTGCGCCACACGCACCGGTGGCGAAACAATTCTCGATCATTCGTGCAAAGCCATATTTCATATTTCATTAAGATATGTACGGTGTGTACGTTTTACGAAGACGTTTCATGTATTCGAGAAGGCGCGTTCGCATTGTTGCACTTTCTGTGCTACTTCGGACAAAGACAAATGATTTCCAATACTTGCAGACGTCATCACCTCGTTCTAGAACCTTGCACATCTAATTAACGTTAAAATTACCATCTGTCACGCGTTGTAATGTAAATCTATTTATTCGCGCACGCTATGCGTTAGGCATCTTCTACAAAAAGTTCGATACAATAGACTGCCTTATAACGCGATCCAAAAACTATTTACAGAATAAGAACGATTTATTATAATTAGACTACGGATTTTTATGCATTTATGAAGAAATTGGCTAGGTGAGAAATATAAAACAGTGAAAGATTAGAGAAATCTACAAATAGTGTCGTGCTTTTTTCAGGTGTAAAAACACTGTCAGAGGATGAAATTAATCGTTGCTGAACATTTCTATTTTGCATAAAGATCCGCAGTATAATTATAATATTTTATATCAGACCGGAGATATACAGTGAGAGAAAAAATGGTTAAAAAATTATGAAGGTTAAATTTCGTACTGGTTTTAATGTGATCCTTGTATATTTTTAGTAGATTCTATAAAACAGTGAAAGATTATAGAAATATACATATAGTGTTGTGCTGTTTTCAGGTGTAAAAACACTGTCAGAGGATGAAATTAATCGTTGCTGAACATTTTTATTTTGCATAAAAATCCGCAGTCTAATTATAATATATTATATCAGACCGGAGATCTATAGTTAGAGAAAAAGCGGTTAAAAAATTATGAAGATTAAATTTCGCTCTGGTTTTAATGTGATCCTTGTATATTTTTACTAGATTCTATAAAACAGTGAAAGATTATAGAAATCTACAAATAGTGTTGTGCTGTTTTCAGGTGTAAAAACACTGTCAGAGGATGAAATTAATCGTTGCTGAACATTTCTATTTTGCATAAAGATCCGCAGTATAATTATAATATTTTATATCAGACCGGAGATATACAGTGAGAGAAAAAACGGTTAAAAAATTATGAAGATTAAATTTCGCTCTGGTTTTAATGTGATCCTTGTATATTTTTACTAGATTCTGATTTAACGACTAACTAGAACTCAAAACAAAGGTGTAATTTATTGATTGATTCTCACGAACGGAATGAGAGACAAAGTGAATGATGAAAGAGAAGAGAGTGGAGTTTTCATAATCGCCGCGCGTTTTATCGAGCCTAGAAAGTTTCGGGGGCGAGGAGCCTAAGGATTATGGAAGCCAGATAAAGGTCAGAGGCGAGGGTAACTGATCATCTTTGCCCTCCACGGAATTCGGATTTTCGATATATATATATATATATATCTCCTCAGGGTCGACGACCCCGAAGAAAATTCGTGGCGTCAGACACGTGCATCGTCGCGTAATTTTTTCTCCCTTTTTTATTTCACCCCGGAAACGAATTACGGTTTCGACACCCGGCGTGGAGAGATGCAATCGCGTTTCCACCGGTCGGTCTGTGTACCAGGCACTCGCCTCGTACGTGTTCTTGCTTCATCTGCTCGCAGCCACGCCGATATTGTCTTTGGTGGGCTTCCAGC
This sequence comes from Lasioglossum figueresi, assembly GCA_028455805.1. NCBI lineage: Eukaryota > Metazoa > Arthropoda > Insecta > Hymenoptera > Halictidae > Lasioglossum > Lasioglossum figueresi. The sequence goes on from CM052194.1 coordinate 14,752,204, forward strand.
AATCGTGCAAGCTGATTTCAGAAAAAGAACGACGGCTATAGGTCAGCTCGCAAGGGAACGACACCCACTGGCCGACTGCGATTTTAACGAGCTTTCGCACGATACTAGCACACAGGCCTCTGGCCCTTAACCCTTTGATCTCGAACAACGCCTCCAAAGCGTCACGAAAAATTGCTGTGCTATTAGAAGAGGTGCTCGTGTGACCATATCGTGTTCTTTCTTCGTTCATTCTTCGATGGTTGTAGAGTTGTAGACATATATGAACCATTTATACATATAATTGATTAACGAAACTGTTATTTCAAAGTGTAACTGCTTCTGACTTAGGCAAATTACATTATCAGTAGGGATGGGATCAAGTACATCGCAAACAGGTTCGAACTTTGATTGATTGAATTCGAACTCTCTATAAGTACTTGTGGCTTTCTATCGATCGTATTTGTTGTTAATAAAATTTTTAATGCTTTCGGCGCAAGGGTTCGATGATTTGTGATGAAATAATACTTGCAAGTATATTCGAATCTTAGTCGAACAGATTGGAAACTTTTATGAATACCTACTATGCAGTTCTGATTTCCATGATTCGAGTACTACTTGTGATAGATTCGATTCTTTTCAACATCGCGCGAAGTACTTATAAGTATCTTTTCGAAACTTGTGAGTACTCGTTCCGAGGTTCGATATCAGTTTGAATAAAATGAATACTTTTCAAATACAATCATTGAAACATTGCTTTTAGATAGTAATCGAACCTCATGAAATGAAACTTGGTTATTGAAATTGACTTCGATTCGTGAGTACATATTGAAACTTGATCCCATCCCTAATTATCAGGCAAGTTACGATAATTTTTAACAATGAATGTATACCGTTTCATCGATATTCTTTATCTTCGCTATAAAAACGTGCAGAGGAACGTTATTCCGCAAATAAGTCTTTAATAATCGAGAAGAAACGAGCGTTGTTGTCTTCAGACCGTTACCATCCAATGAAAGGCATCAAGTTACATTTTTAACCACCCGACAAACTAAAGATCCCCGTTTCCTGTGAATCGCATAAGATCGGTTTAAGACGCCGCTTCCGAGTTTAGGGTCGCGGAGGCGTAGAAGAAGTACGCTTTCGCTGAACAATGACCTTCTTCGTTTTCGAGCAAATCGCCGCCGTAAAAGTTTAACGAGTTAATCTATTACGAGCCACGGGACGTATTTAATACTCGTTCGACGATGTTCTCGCGGCAGTGATTGTCCAGCTGTCATAATCTGTCGATAACCGAGATTCCACGACACGGACTCTTCGAAGCGGAATAGCGAATTTGCAGGTTTCGGGGTTTTATATTTGATGAGCGTGAAGCATGAAACAGGACCGCGCGCTAAAGCGCACCGATGCGTTCCGACTCGGAAATTGGGAATTTCTATGACTCGCGGTCCGTTTTTTCGGATTCTGCTTGTTCGCGCGATGATGAGTCGCGATTCCGCAGGAAATGAGATGTTGGATTAACTAAACAACCACTAAACGGTAGGTCGCTCCTATAAAATAGATGAAATAAATTCTAAAGTTCCGAGTTTTTTTCGAGAAACCACTGCTGTTATAGGTTTTGCACTTCAAATTCGCCATTTTGCAAGTCAAACATTATGCAAATTAATTTCACATTTTTGCTAATTAAATTTTACCTTTTGCAAATCAATTTCACCGTTTTGCTAATTGAATTCAACCGTTTGCAAATCAATTTCAACTTTTTGCTAATAGAATTCAACCGTTTGCAAATTAATTTCAACTTTTTACTAATAGAATTCAACCTTTTTTTTGAATATTTAAAATGAACTCTTTATTTATGTAAACATTTCTAACATTTATTATATACATACATTACAAGGTTAACGAATTGGTAATTACTTTAAAACAAATATTTGATATACATCTTCGCAATAAATAAAATTTTGAATTTCCTAACAATTGATTTACATTTGATATGATTTTCTTTTACAAAAACTTACTTAGAAATATATTATTTGCCTTTAGTTTCCTTGTAAGTCTATTGATTTTCTAACAGAATGAAAGAGTGCAAGTAAAACAATTCGATAAGAAAGTTCACTAATTACGAACTTCACTTTAAACGCTTGTAATTATTTTATATACGAACGTTATTAAAATACCAACAAAACTAAATGGAATGAATTTCATGCTCGTGTACAAACACTTCCGTGCGGGGATCCATTAAATAAATATTAAACTATAAAATTTCATTAACTCTCCGGTGCACGAGTAAGGTGCTGATCTTTGTCTATATTTTTATTAATAAATTGCAGCTGAATTTGCTCGTACAAAGGTTATTACGTTATCGCGTAAAGCTATTGCAGATAAAAGTGAATTACTTCTTTAGACTGTTGAAAAATTTGAAGAATCTTATTTCATAATTTTTTTTGGGATTCAAACTTTAAGTGTTCTTCACAATTAAATTAAAAAAATTAATACATAAACTTCGAATCGGGATTTCAATGAGTATCTGTGGGAATATTTCAACTTTAGACGGCTCAAATTAAAGGGTGAAGATTACTCTTTAAAATCGAAAGTTATTAACGAATAGAAAAGAAAAAAATCTTCCCTGATTCTCACACCTTGCGTGGGATCAAATATTGATCTTCATGCATAACCGACATGGCACTCGTAGCGTTAAATAATAATATCGTACCATTGCGAAACAAATTATACCATAAACGTATAGAATCTAAAGTTCAGGATCAGTGTTTCCCGTGTGCTCATACAATTTAATGAACTGCGGTGTCGTGGATGCGATTTCTTTTTAAACGTTAATGGCTGTTCAGATAATGGTAAAGACCATATTATCCACTTTGTGGGTGGATAGTACGTGTACGGATTCAATGTGTGCAGGGATCCAAAGAGGCTTCTGATCGTTCTCAAAGGGGTCAGTTGGTAACGCTGAAGTGACGTTGAAAAAAAGGAATGCGGAACGGGGACATCAGCCAATGCATGTCGAGAATGGAAGAAAAAGTGAAAGAGCTACGAGAGGAGAGAAATTTTCTGCATGCGACGATACATGGAAAAAATATTTCCCATGGCGATAATAAATCTAAACCCATCGCGAAGAGCATCAACCCCCTAAAATAACAAATAGATAGAAGCTACAGTAAGAACTATACTAGAATAACACGAATGACTCAAATGATCGATTAACGAATAATTATTTATTCTTTACTCTTATTCGAATAAAATTTTATTCCCAACGTTGCCGGTGCGAATGTCAACGGCGAATAACACGAATGAATGAAACGATCGAATAACGAATAATTATTTATTCTTTACTCTTATTCGAATAAAATTTTATTCCCAACGCTGCCGGCGCGAATGTCAACGGCGAATAACACGAATGACTGAAACGATCGAATAACGAATAATTATTTATTCTTTACTCTTATTCGAATAAAATTTTATTCCCAACGCTGCCGGTGCGAATGACAGAGGGACATCGCGAAAGAATCGCGGAGACCCGTTTAACAGCATTAACGCGGTTTTAATGTGACGAAAACGTTGCGCGATTTTACGCAGCTCCGCGTCCATTATCGTAAGGATGGTGCCGTGACGCGTTTGTAATTATCGTGCCATGAAATTGCTGGGAAATTATACAATTCCGCCGCAATTTTTCTTCCGGACTTCGCAGCGGCCGAGTCATTCGGAGATTTCGATTTCGCCGAGCACACTTTTCCCGTTAATGCTCTAACCAACTGGTCTTATTAAAATTAATAACTGATTACTACGGTCTTTTCTGCGAACAGCTTTAATTACCGACGCTGCGACAAACAAGTCGTCTGTAATATCTTGACCTCGAACGAAGTCGACAAAAACGGGTGGAGGGCCACCGCGTTCGCGAAAATGAGGAAAAAATCACATTCGCAGATCGTTTCGTTGGAATAATGAGTTCGCATAACAGAGGCTCGCTAATCACTCCCACGTCTTTAATTTACACACACAATTGGCGTGGAGACAAGGGAACTGTTGTTTAATGCAAAATGTTTCTGTTCTACATTTTTATTCGCTGCAGCTGTAATAATTTAGTTACGTTAATTAAACTGACGTAAATATCAGTTTTAGAGCGTCGCGTGAATTCGCATCGGTAGACTAAATGGATCGTTTAAAATCCAAAATATAACGCATGGATGTTTCATAAACTATGAATTTTCGTCGACTTTTATTTTTGAACGGGATTTCAACATTTTTCGCCCACTGTGCGCCGTAAAAGACTTTTTTGGGCTTACACAAAAACGGACTTTCCGAAAGCCAGTTTTATGGGTCAAATATAATGAAAATAGTCGAAAGGTATTTATATGTATTTATTTGCAAAATCTTCTGTTTCTTTGGGAACTAGAAAACTGTAACAAAATATAATATAAAGCTGTATCAAATTCTTATAACTGATCAGCGTATGGCTAGGAAACAAAATAAAATAAAAATAAGCACATGCTGGTTCTGCAGGAAATGTGATTTGAATTGTCATCGTTCAATATTCGCATTGATCAAGCCACCACATAAAATAACACAATGGAATACATTTGTAGATGCTCATATCAAACATTAGTCTGATTCATGAACATTAATTTTAATACAATACCTTCACGCGAAAAACTTCTTTTGTTTCTCCATTTACACATTAATAATCCATTTTGTTCGACATTGTATACGCACATTTGTCGATACTTTTAATTCCTCAATATATTGATTTCAGCTATGTAATCTTGATTGCACAGATGATTAAAAGTGATAGAATTAATTGTGATTAGTGTTCTTGCTCGCATTACTTTAGAACAGGTCAGAATAAAACTTAATTTCGTAGAAACTGGGGATTTTAATTGAACAAAAAGTTCACATTTAATATCTGAAAGCAGTTCTCCAAATCCAGTGATCAGTTTTATAAATTTCTTGAAACGAGCCAACTTTTGAAAACCGAAAAACCTTTCGGAAGATAGAACGGGTGTACTCGGGGTAACGTCACCAACACTGACTTTATAACAGGTCAGAATTAAACTCAATTTCGTAGAAACAAAGGTTCTTAATTGAACAGAAAGTTCACATTTAAGCAATTTTCCAAATCTAGTGATCAATTTTATAAATTTCTTGAAACGAGCCAATATTTGAGAACCGGAAAACCTTTCGGAAGATAGAACGGGCGTACTCGGGGTGACGTCATCAACACTGACTTTAATTGAACAGAAAGCTCACATTTAAGCAGTTCTCCAAATCTAGCGACCATTTTTATAAATTTCTTGAAACGAACCAATATTTGAGAACCGAAAAACCTTACGCGAGACGGAACGAGCGTATCGTCACCAACACTGAGAAACGAAAGAAAGAAATGCTCGATTCTCGCGTTGAACGGTGGATGGGCAACGTTGACGGGAAACCAGAATGATTCGGGATACCGTTAAAAGGTCGCATAAACGCGCGAGCGAGGAGGAGGAACGGCACGGGAGTGGCGCAGGGAGGGGCAGAGCGCGGAAATTCCTCCGCTCGCAATTTTACCAAGCGATGCAGTTATGTATGCACACAGGCATCCGGCCGCAACACAACAATGAACGCCGGAGAGCAAAAGTCGTATACCGAAGCCGCTATTTTAAAATAGCCGAAGTATGCGCCGTCGCGCGGATCCATAAAACCGTATCCCCGGGCGAATCGGCATTTTTCCTCGCTAAAAGCCGGAGGCTGCCTGTACCTTTCTTGCCAATCGATTATTCTCCCGTTCCTTTGTACCGGTAATACTAGACTCATTTTCGAGATGTCCTGGACGATCAATGGACACGCTATTGCCTCGCCGTCTATTATTACTACCCGATCGCTTAGCCTACCAGACGTATTCTGTAACAAACTTGGGCCTTGTCCAAATAAATTATTCGAATAATAGTGGCGATAACATATAGGGTAAAACATCTCCTAAATTGTGAAAACTCTAACAACCCAATAATAAAGAGTTTTCCATTAACAAGTGTCATTTCAAATTTCACGCTGTGTATTTATTTGTGAAGATTAGAGTAACACTCTTCGGACACGTGATTAGTAAGATTGTTAAAAATTCGTAAAAAAACGCTGTTTTCTACAATTTAAAATAACACTTCTTAATGGAAGGTCCTTTATTATTGGGTTATTGGATTTTTCACAATTAAGAAGTCATCCATTAATAAACGTTATTTTAAATTGCAAAAAACGCTGTTTTTCGCAATTAATGTTTTACAATTCACTATAACCCTTTGTCATCTTTCTGACAACTTGAAGATTCCATGCTCTCGAATTCTTGTTTTTATTAGCAAAAACTCGAGTTATGCGATTTTTGACGCCTTCGTTTGAAATGAAATTTACACAGCTTGGTATTTCTTCTACCAAAAAGATGCTTGTACTATACATTTATTCCTATTTCGACTATTTTGTTAATTTGGAAGTAACTTTTTAGTTTGTTTTCACTTGGTAATGCCAATACTTCTCCAAATACAATCTCAACCATTCTCCAAGTCCGTCTTAATCATTCTGAACATTATGTTTAATATTAAGTAACTAATAAATGAAAATTCAGTATTTAACGAGTAAGATCGGTCTATTACATTCTTAATAGTTTTTTAAATTTTAAGCACAGTCTTTAATGTTAACCCCTGAATTACAATTTAATTCCAGTTTCTGATTAAAATGTACTGCTTCGTTTCCGACGCTCCAAGTGCTCATTAATAGCGAATAAAATAATTTATTCTCCCACTTTTCTAAGAGATTTAAAAATTACTTATTTTTATGTTAAACTCAATGAAATCATTTTTATATTAAACTCAATCAAATCATTTTTATATTAAACTCAATGAAATCATTTATCTTTTACTTCCGTCTTCTTGCACATGTAACCTCATTAGTTTAACTACATTTTAAGCGAAAATTCAAATGAATTTGAATTAGGGATCAGATTTTAGAAATATGAAACTGGGGCTCTGCCTATTTCTTAGCAATGTACTATAAAATTGGAAGTATTAATCTTGTCCAGGATTTCAACGATTCCGGCACAGTGTCGCCAGATTATGCCAAAACTGATATCATTCCTTCTACTCCTTTTCCCCTTCCACTATCCCATTCCACTACCATGAGCACACTCCAGCGTCCCCCACTAATTGTAAGACCGTATACTGATCACGCAGTCGCGCAACGTGTCACATATTATTCTGGTAATCAGAGACGAGGTACCTGTATTCCCCTCGATTTTCTCGATCTGGCGACACTGTTGCGGCCACCTCACGCCGCTCGAATGTGTCTAGGTCACTCTAGATCGTTGTCGAGCTCGACCGGAAACGACTTCAGAAATGATCGCGGAATTATGACGGAAACTAGGACCAATGGAGGTCCGATCTCAGATACCCCAGGCATCTGAATAGAGCTCACGGTAATAATGGATGCCAGCCAGCCGTCTGGCTAAACACTGGCTACTTCTACTCGAAGTAACCGATCTCGCCACTTCAATGGAGTTCTCGAGCTTCTTTCACCCGGCACCGTTGCGTTTGTACGCCGATTTCGTATCGGATCATCCATATCAGGTCGGAACAGATATTCGATGGTGAATGAACGCACGAGCGAGTCACGCGATCAGGATGAATCGTGGGTGGTCGGATTCCGAGGGTGGGAGTAGTACAGGTTGAGTGGCATAACACGGTTTATAGTTCTGTTATTGCTTGGTCGCGTGTGCGCGGATTATGCAGGTTCGGCCACGGGGGCGAAATATCTACCGGTATTTATGGGTATGCGGGGAAAGTGTGCGAAACGCCGTGAGATAATCTTTGTATCAATAAATATTAACTTTGTAACTGGTAGTATAAATTCGTAGCACACGTTCCTCGAACGCAACGAAAATATTTTTGATTCGATAAGAAAGGAATGCTTCGGAGTATGCGGGGTGGCCTATTTAAAGTTTTTTACACAATTATTTCTCGCACTGTACATAAAACTTACTCTGATTCGGGATTACATCTTATGGTCGTCACAAATCTTTTACACGTGGACGCACTTCCGTCTAGCCGAGCTGAATGTTGAACGACACTAAATGACTAGGAAGTATAGTTGGGATTTCAAATGGGACACCCTGTATATTATACGAGGAAATATTTAATTCGCGAAGAAGATCTTAGTAAATCTTTATGCAAAATAATTGCAGCAACAAACTGGGCTGGAATGAAAATCTAATTTCTTTCTTAAAATGTTTAATAGATCGAAAATGATATAACGTAGCATTGAATTCGTCCAATGTTTTTGTTGTTTTAGATTACGCCTATTCGTTTTTGTCATGAATGCATCAAATCCGCAGTTTACTTATTCGAGAACGAATTCGTTAAACGAGAAGAATCATCAGACCAGTTGTATTACTCGCCCCTGTACAATTACATGAAACATCAAATTTTCTTTCGCAGCTAGAGCAATTTGAAAAACGAATTTTTACCTATTCGATGTACAGTGATTCTCAAAACTGTTGCAATGATTAGAATTATTGATTAAAAATTACAAAAAATATCACATAAACGCTTTTGAAAAATATGAATTTTTTTGAAATTTAAGAAATATTATTAAACTTTGAAAAATACCTAAAACAATAGTTTATCTTCGTCCTTAATAGAATATATAATCTGTTTTCTTTTAATAATGCATTTCAACACTTTTACACCTCGCTAAGTAGATCATTTTTGTTGTTTTAGATTACGCCTATTCGTTTTTGTCATAAATGCATAAAATCCGCAGTCTACTTATTTCAAACAAAAATTGCATTTTATAAAATTGATTACGACAATACTGTTAACGACAGCCGCAATTAATGAACACGATATCTCCCGCTGCGATACTTAAATTGTACATCTTGCAGAAGTAAGAAAGTTTTAATTTTCATATTCAGTGTGAAAGTAACACTTGAAACGCTACTTGATTTTTAACTGCTCCTTGTTGGTTCGTTCGAATTATTCAAAAGTGTTGCTGCTTCTTCATGCAGCAGCCCTTTTAATTATTATCGCGTTGCACCAAAGCCGTGAAAGAACGCCAGACTAATTCCATTCGTATAGCCGTATCGCTGTCGAGGTAAACGGCATGAATAAAATTTATTTCCACACCGAACGTATTTACAATTTATACATTGGTGTGTTTCATATTTATAGTATACCTGCAAATGTGTTATGTTTAAATACGACTTAATTACTATCGCGTATCGTATATTGCAATTCGATGTTTGAATTTCACGGTGTCGCAATACACGACGATATCGTTGGACGTCGACCAATATGAAATTCATCGCGAAAGTCTATTTGGAAAGGGTGAGATAATGACACTCGATGCGATTAACCCAGTTTGACGTAGCCCATATTTGATTATTTCGCCCTAAACCACCTTTACTGCACTTGTTTCACCATAGACCGTATCTATTTTCCTGTTCCACTTGTTTGATTATGGCCGGTGTCTATTCTACTTGTCCGGAGATACATCTCCACATTTTATATTAAATTTAGCATTTATTGTTAATAAAATTGTTAATGCTTTCGGCGCAAGATCATTTGGGATCATTTGTTACTAATTTACAAAGTCATTTTGCTTTAGATCATCTTCGAGGGTTACCAGAATTGCGTCTGTGAACAATTTTGTTTTTTTTTTAAACAAATTAAGAATATTCTGAAATTTAAGAATACATAACAGAGGAAGTTAATAATGCAATTCTAGTAAACCTTGAAGATGATCCAAATGTAGATCGAAACGTCGGATTGACTTCAGTAATTTGCAAAATGGATTTCTAAATTAGCAACAAATGATCGAACCCTTGCGCCGAAAGCATTAACAATTTCATTTTATATTAAATACTAGCTGTACCCGGCCACGCGTTGGTGTGGCTCAGTCTATACTTAAAATATTTCGAACAAACGAACATTTACATTTTTATTTATATAGATTATATAGATTAGGTATATAAAAACACGCACGTATTCGAATGCAACGTTGTATCAAACTTTCAAAGCAATCGGTGAAGAACTTTCGGAGATTTAAGATTTTGAACAAACGAACATTCACATTTTTATTTATATTAAATATTGAAAGTTGGTCTCAATATTTGAAGCTACATAAGCTGAATAAAAATGTATTTCTTCTAATCTTCCCGATCTCTTCTGATATCGTCACTGCTCTGTATTTCACTTACGCGAATTTACCACAAATACATCAAATCCACAGTCTAGTTACGACCATCAAACATTGGAACGCGATTCTTTAATGTCAAGAGTGATAGAAAACGACATAATTTTCGGAATCCTTTAACAGTATGACTAAATGCAACGTCTATTAATTATGGTTAGCATTACAATTAATATTAGTCTTACTATGATGCCTACTCCACTCGTCCGACTATAAATCATCTTGTTCTACCTGATCGATTATAGATTATCCCGTTCCCCTCTCATGAATATAGGTCAATCCTATTCTACTGTTCCGAATATAAATTCTCCTAATCCACTTACGATCTATTAACCTTCGCTATTCGTACGTAAGAATACCATTGAACAAATTAATATCGTCAAACGAGAAGAATCATCAGACCATTTGTACCACTCGCCCCTGTTAAATTACAAGAAACATCAAATTTTCATTCGCAGCTGGAGCAATTTGAGAAACGAATTTTTACTTGTTCGATGTACAGCGATATTCAAAACTGTTGCAATGATTAGAATTATTGACTAAAAATTACAAGAAAAATCACATAAACGCTTTTATAAAATATTAAAACTTTTATGAAATATTAAACTTTGAAATATACCTAAACAATCATTTATCTTGGTCCTTAATAGTATATATAATCTGTTTTCTTTTAATAATGCATTTAAACATTTTTACACCTCGCTAAGTAGATCATGTTTTTAGTACTTAACTACATTAAGTATTAAGATAAATGATTATTTTAGGTATTTTTAAAAGTTTAATAATATTTCTTTAACCCGTCGTTAGTTAGTTCAGAGATTTTAGATTGATTGCAACATTGTAACAACGCGTGACAGCGAGTCGGGCCTGAGTGTATTTAAAATTTTAATTTCGTGGATCTGCGTTTTTACTTTGAAAAATTACAGTCCTCTTATGCAATACCTAATCTTATATTCATGAAAAAGGTATTTATTTCTATAATACAATATATTATTTCGTTGGGTCTGTGAGACCCCACCTTACCAACGCCGGGTTAATTTTCAAAAAAATTTATATTTTTCAAAAGCGTTTATGTGATATTTTTTGTATAATAATTCTAATCATCGCAACAGTTTTAAGAGTCACTGTACCTATTTCGAATAGGTATTCGATTACCTATTCGTTAAGTACGTAATGAATCGAACTATTTCGCAAAAAGCTTTTAACGCAGTTCCAGCGATTTTTATTCCATTCGAACGCGCGACAAAGAAGTTTCGCGTTAATGATTCGGTAACGGATAGGATTAAACCGTCGATAAAATCGAATTCGCCAATTATCGAGTAATTTATGAGTTTTCGCGCATCGATACGCCTGTACTCATTTATTCGTATGATTATAACCGTGCGCGACAAAGAACGGTTGGAATTAAATTCGGTCGGACACGATCGCACTTTGAATGTTCACTTCGGCCGCCGCCGCCTGTACTTTGGCTCCCTATCGCATTCCGGCGTCGCGTTATTATTGATTTAGCACCGTAGATTTACCAACGGAATGGATTTTAGGTATTTGTACTTCGTCGACGGGAATTATTTATTTTTAATGCGTTCTATGAATAATAATTCTGCTTACAGTGGATTCTCGGTGGGCCGGGACACCGGCCCGGTATTACTATCAAACGCTGATGGAAAAGCGCGCGCCGTTCCGTTCGCAACGCCCAATATGAATTATTCTCTTTCGTGTGCTCCTGTTGTTCACAATACGGCCCGGATACCGATTGCATTTGACAGTCGTTTACGGTGTATTACTGCGCTTTTTAGATTCCCGTTTAATTGGAAATGGGTGTATCGATCTCTCGCGGTGCAAATAACTTTCGAAATTTCCGAAATGGAGTCGAAAACCGCAATCTCGTCATCAACTACAAACGAAATTGTTCCGTTGATTTATTATTGAGATTTTTACAATCCCTCTGCGCTGTAATTAATATCGCACAAAAGCGAGAGAATCCGTTTTGTACATTTGAAAAAAAACGATTGTTTTCGTGCCAAATCCCTCGGGTTTCAGATCGGAACAAAATACATGTTACAACAAATAATTTGATATCACGTCAAAATCGTGTTGTATAAAAAGTTCTTCATTTTCAACAAACTGTCGTGTGCCCATACAAATTACGGGCCAGTCAAAATATTCTAAAATACGCAAGTATTTCAAAATAAATTCGCGACGCTCGATCGGGTTCGGAATATCGTAATTTCATGAAATCGAACCAATCTGAAATTGTTTATCAACGTACCACTGATCTTTGTTTTATTTCTGATTAAAAATCTCGAGCGTGTGAAGTTAGTAACGATCGTCACTAGCGTATAAAGTCAGCAACAATCATCACGAGCGTGGTATTCATGACGTGTATGAATATTTACTTCGGTAATTTATTCATCGGTTTTCCATTCGCATGTTTCATTTTATTGCGCATTTCATTTGGATTATTCGAGGCACGCGAATTCTAGTTCGAATGAGACGGATATCACATTCGTCCTGGGAGAATGTGAATTTTATTTTCTGTCTCGCAACAATGTCGTTCGATGGATTTATCACGGCGTGCAAAGATTTCCCGCGAAGGGCCGAAAGGGCGAGGAGGGGGAATTAAAGCAGACTACGTCAAATATTTGAATTAATTTGTATGACAATCTCTGTCATGCCAGACCCTCGGGAAACCTTACGCGCCCATCAACTTGCATTCAGTCACGTAGGAAGTTTATCGAGGAGAGCTCCATCGTGCATACAGAATTCATCAGAGAAAATGAATAAACCCCACCCATCTAATCCGCCGTTTACGCTCCGGTGGCGAGCGTATTGTTGCGGGTTTCAGTTTTTGGAACGACAAACACGCCTAACTCTATTTGTAACTTTCCATCAAGCTTCGTTACCGCACGCGTGCACTTCCAACTTAACAGTGTGCAATAGGTTTCCACGAATTTATTGTCGTAATCGTAATTTTCTACCGCAGAGCAATAATTCGCCAGTACTACGCTGCCCTCGTTAGATGAATATTACAGTACGATCGTGAATTGACAGCGAATTTTATGCATTTATGACAAAAATGAGTAGCCGTAATTTCAAACGGTAAACACGCTAAAAGAATTTAAAAATACTGATATGTTATTTTCTACCTGTTAAACGTATTAAGAAACAAAACGAATTTTTATTTCACTCCAGTTTGTTGCAATCTAGGTAGAACATTTTTATTTTGCAGAAATTCACAGCGGATTTTATGCATTTATGACAAAAATGAGTAGGCGTCATTTCAAACGGTAAACGCGTTAGAAGAATATTAAAATACTGATATGCTATTTTCAACCTGTTAAAAGTATTAAGAAAGAAAATGAATTTTTATTTCACTCCAGTTTGTTGCAATCTAGGTAGAACATTTTTATTTTGCAGAAATTCACGAGCTTATATTAAAACAATCGATTTTTAGGTAAAACATTAATTTTTTTATAAAGTGGCAATTCAAAGATTCTTTCAATAATTTTCCTGTTGATAACGCAATGTAACCGAAAAAACTTAAATTTATTTCCGCCTTTTATCGTATGCAATTTAATATGCATTTACAGTAAAACTGGGTTAGTGCAATTTAAACCAGGAGAAAAATTAAGATACATTACTTTCAACGTGTTAGGAAGACTCAATATAAAATTAATGTAGACAACATTTGTTTTGCTCGAAATAGACTGCATATTTTATACAATTATGATAAAAATGAATAGGTCAAATACAAAACTAGATACACGTTGGAAGAGTCCAAGGATATTCTGATATTACTTCCGACTTAAAAGATGATTTAAAAAGAATGTATACATTTTCGTTCAACTTCAATTTTTATTTTGCATGAAGATTCGCAGCGTAGTTATGAATCGCCACATTACCACCTCTTCCTCAAATGTATTTGTCATTGAAATATTTTTAAAATGCTTGTTGATCGCTAGTTCGGTTACAGTTGATTCGTAGTTTTCGCGTGGGACGAAATAAGAAGGGGCGAGCCCAACGATAATAAACGGTTCGTTCACCGGTCGGATTTCCATGTCGTGATCCGCGCGGTTTCCCCGCGGGAGAAAGAAGAACGAGGCAATCCGGTCCCGCCGCCATTGAGACCGCAGTCGGATCTCACTTATTAAAAGATAATATTACGGAGACTTAATTCGGAGAGGGAAAGTCTGCCGTTGGCCGGTTGCTAGCCAACGTTACAAAGAATTTGGTAATTAACGTCGTCGCGCGGATCGGCCGCAACTCCTCCGCAGGGTAAAGCTCGAGACGAAAAGGAGGGCTAAGGTTCTTACGATTTCGGACTCGAAAATGAATGCGGCGACCAGGCGATTACCCGCTGCGACAGGCTCCGCTGAAAGGACTCGTTGATACATTTCCAACAAGTTAATTAGTTTTACCGGGCTACGGTCAATTTGTAACTGTAAAGGCCTCGTTTAATGGTCGCCGCTACGCCGGTTATTAACTCGATATTGGTCGCGGAACGCGTGGTTATCCTGAGAAAGCTACCTTGCTCGCTGATGCCCAGAAAATAGAGGAATTACAGGTTCCTGGAAATTATGAGAGCGAACTTTCGGGTTAATCCTAAATTCCCTTGAACGCTGATTAAGGACCGCGTCTCCTAGACAGGCGACACTCGCGCGTGACTGCACACAGTCACCAAAGTACGCTCACACACCGCTAGACCACGTATACGTACGCGAGGATTGCAAGGGTCCGGGATACCACTCCTGATTTCACAATAATGCAAAGACGGAGTTTCCTAGTAGTCAAAATCGCTAGATGAAAGATCAATCTAGGGTGCTATTTGCCTCAAAAGTCCTACTTTTACATTTACGATGCGTAATTCTCATTATTCGGCAGCATATCGACAGCCACCATTGGCGGCAGCACCGTCGCAGCTACATTGCTTTCCGCTGCTCCGCGACATGCTATTTAGAAGTTTGCTGTTGTTTCAATCTTACTAATTCTTAATGAATTATATAAGATGTAAGTTTGAATTGTATCAAACTTCATTTTAATACGTTAGCGATCAATGTTCAGCTGTGCCATCACTAGCACACGCTTCCAAACTTCATTTTAATATTGTTCGTAATATTTTTAGTAGAGTTCAGTATTAATTTTGGTACGATTACTCGATCTCGATATGATCGATGTGGTTCTTCGTCACCGTCTTCGGCCAATAGCCATAATGCGTACATGGATGAGAGAGTCAGGGTAGAGTGGCAACGTAAACATTCGGCGGACGAACAGTATATGGATCGTCTGTGACTGTCCTTCGTGCATCGATTCCAATAAAGGAGAAAGCGGAGATTGTTATGGTTGCGCGACCTTCATGTACGAAAACAACAAACTTCTGAACGACGGCCTGTGTTATGGAAACAAATAAGATTTTAAAAATGTATGGTGATCTTTAGTTAAGAAAGTTTCTTGAGGACTGCGTTTCCTAAACAGAAGATACTCGCGCGTGACTGGACACAGTCACCAAGTACACTACGCGAGGATTGCAAGGATCTGGGATTCCACTCCTGATTTCTTAATAATGCAAATACGGGGTTTCCTAGTAGTCAAAATCGCTAGATGAAAGATCAATCTAGGGTGCTATTTGCCGCAAAAGTCCTATTCTTACGTTTACGACGCGTAATTTTCATTATTCGGCAGCATATCGACAGTCACGATAGGTGGCAGCACCGTCACCTGTCCATTGCTTCTCGCGGATCCGCGACATGCTGCCGAATAATGAGAACTACACGTCGTAAACGTAAAAGTATGACTTTTGAGGCAAATAGCCCCCTAGATTGATATTTCATGTACCGATTTTGATTACCAAGAAACCCCGTCTTTGCATTATTAAAAAATCAGGAGTGGAATCCCGGACGTATACGTGGTCTAGCGATGTGTGAGTGTACTGTGTTGACTGTGTTGCAGTCACGCGCGAGTGTCGTCTATCTAGGAGACGCAGTCCTTAACCCTTTCCGGGGCTAGTATTTTTCTAAAATGGAAATGGAGGTTATTACTTGCATTTCTCAAAAAGTTTGCCTGATCTGCATCTTATCCCTAGCTTCAGACGTGTCACTGTTCTTTGACCAAATCTAATAAATTTACATTTATTGTGGTGTTGTCGAATATATTAAATTATATTGAGATACGAATGACGCAAAAGGGTTACAGGAGTAACAAGTACCATAAATTTTGGCTTACCGAATTGGTTTCATTTATTAAATGCTTTTGATTTTGTGGAAAGATCAGCCCGACTCGGAATTACCACTAAAAATTGCTGTACCATTATTTACATTGTTAACTATGTTGGTACGTAATCAATTACTAAACATTTAAATATTGTACTAAGTATTATATCAATTTCATATTCATATATACGCACATAGAAAAAAATTGATGTAGATTGGAATTATTCTAGGCTGAACGAAACGTTTAATTTTCGAGTTGAAATAGCTCCGAGTGCAAAGGGTTAAAAGAATTGAAAATTATTGACGAATTGAAAGAAACAACGATGCCAGAAATTGGTAAATCAACCTAAGCTGAAATAATTCGTTGAACAATCACATTGAGAATTTTGAGCGAATATTTTCTGCCACGACGAAAGATATTTTCAACCGGATCCGATATAATTAGTTGAAGGACGCTCACGCAAATTTCGGTGCACATAAAGTCTTGAATATGTAATCGATCGTTTCCCCCGCTCCTAGTCAAGCCAATCTAAGGAACTTATTATTCGAGGGCATCCCCGGAGTCATTATTTGAGCCTGACACGGGTCAAGTACGTGGATCCCAAGAAAAAGAACCCGGTCGATGACAGCCTTTGGAAAAGTTTTCGGAACTTGTCGCTGAATCGTGTCACGAATATCGAATCCACGCGCGGGAACTTCGCTTTCGTCTTGAATTATTATCACGGCTGGCCGGGTCTAATGCGAGGATCAAGAATGAAAGGGAGAAAAAAAATACTTCGCTTGAAGCACCGTATATTTTGTCCTGGAATCTTTTTGGCACTGGCCCGTCATAAGTCTAATTTGAATTTCAATTCCACTCGTGGACGACCGTTCTCCTAACTTTAAACGTTCATCCTACCGAAAAAGGCAAAGACCGTGCGCCAGTTTTTGAGAAACTAATCGCCCGAAATTATACGAAGACAGCATTTTTATCTCGGTTCTTAGAATATGGAATATTTTCTAGTTAAATGTCTTGTCAAGTAAAATTATATTCATTCGCAGTGTTTCTATTACATCAATTTAGATATTCATTATATTACGAGAAGCATGATTAAATTTTACTAATCTCGATGTTCGTTAATCTTCAAAGTGCAAATCCTTCGTAGCTACAATAAAAGATATTTCGACAGCTGGTAAGCTTTTAATTCTACATTACACACATCGCTGTAAATATGCGGAAGTTTTGAGTATCAGGCGTCAACGACCGAGCAATTCCCTGATAGCCTGGAGTGAAAAATCGTTCATCGATCGTTTCGTAGTCGAGCAGAATTAAATTGTCCACAAGCGCGGTGACGGCCGACGCACAAAGGTGCAAAGGCGAAACAAACATACCTTCATAAATGTTCGATTTTTAGGAAACGAATATAATTTTTTATACTATTTCAGGCGTGCGAACGTAGAATTTCTACGAATTTTCCGTCGTCTCACTCAATCATTTGTAAATCACAGATCAATTAAAACATTTCAACTTTTACTTTAAAATTTCTTTTGCGATTCCGACGAAATACAATTTTTTCGATAATTTCATAGCACGTCTTGTAGCGAACAAAATTCTCCTAGCTTTGCAGAGAAATCGAATTCGATTGATCCATTTATAACAAAGTTATTCTGATTTAAAATGTGTGTGTGATCGATTATGGTAGTTACTTTAAATGAATTTATCTTAGATGTTAACATGAATGAAAAATGTACGAGTTCCTTGAAAGGGGCGGTTCCTGAGGTCATTTGAAGCGACATTTTCATTTGCTAAAATGTCTGCCTTGGCTTTGTTAAGGACTTATTAACGAATAACGAGGTCCAATCAGAGAGCGGCCTCGGCGTGGGATGGCGGGGACAATAAACGAATAGAATGTCTCCAAAAAGAGTCTGTCCTTTTACTCAGCAAGAGGTAGAAATGTCAGGTACGCGTGGCGTTCACGAGTCTCTATTGTCCTATACCTCCCTTAAGAAACTTTCTAAAGAAGGACGGACACTGTTTTGCCATGTGATTGCCATAAATTCTAGTCTTACAGCGGTACCTCTCACGTCATGTGTTTTGTCCGGCCCCCGTCGTTCGACATGCATAATTTCCCCCTTAAATTTTCAGGAAAACCTTGCCATAAAATCAGTGCCGTTTGAACCGTGGTAAAGAAAACATCTTTAAAGACGTCAATTTGAAGCTCGCGTTTGTGATCTACCACCAGTTTTGCAGTTCATTGATCTGGCCCTGCGTCTTAGCTTTTAGCTCCGCCGTAACCTGAATTCTTCCCTAATAAGTGAGTTCTAATTAAATCAGTTTCTGCTTTTTCTCTTGTTCATTACTTCGCCGCGACTCGACACCATCGCTACGCTCGGTGGAACCTGCCGTCGACGCGGACATTTTTGCAAATGAAAATTCCGCTTCAAATGACCTCGGCAACCGCCACTTTCAAGGAACTCGAACATTTTTGGGACACCCTCTGTTAAAAGTCATTTGTCTTTAGATTATAAATTAGATTGTAGATTAACACATTACCGACCGGTGATTATCGCATAATTTTGAACAATCTGTGGTACCTGGCTAAACACTTTTCAATAGAACCTTCAATAGCTACAGCAATTTTTATTGTGACCAAACAAGTCATCCCCGATAACGCGATCTAATAGTTTTATTCAAAATAGTAATGTAAAAGAAAATTTCTATGCTTTCTTTTGCTACAGCACAATTATTTAAAATCCTATTAATAGGCTTCCGGTAGGTAAAGTGTTAAGTAACAAATGATCGAACCCTTGCACCGAAAGCATTAACAATTTTATTATCTTTAGATTAGTTCGGTTCAATTGATTTTGTTTGCGGATTAAATTCTCGAACAGCTGAGACGACATTACGGGTCACGGTGCGACGTCCGTATTATAATAACATTAGCAGTAGCGGCGTTTAGCAATGGTCGATCGAAAACAAGCATCAGTGTCACAATGGCCGGTAAACGTGTGAAGTATGCAAGAAAGGCAATGAGATATTCAACGCGTACAAGGAAATGATCGTGTGTAGGTAGGTGTTCGCTATAATTATTCGTTTGACCGAGTCGTCGAGCGTACGATGGAACGCAATGCTGGATGAGGCTGTACAGAACTATCCATCACATTAGCCGAACGGCAACGGATCGTTGTATTGTGTTTGGCGTACAGATCGAATTCGGACCAGCTTCGGATGCACCATAATGGATGCCTGGTGACGGTTTTCCGAGTAAACGGGTCACAAAGGCGACGATTAACGCTGCAAATTTCGTGTGATGTTCAATGGACAATGGTTCGAGGACCCTCTAACGTCAAACACTCATCGTGTACGGGTTTTAACGCCTTCGGCAAATTGGCGCCGGCTGTTTGGATTATTTCTTGAAGGCTTTTCGACCTCGCCGGCCAGCTAATTATTTTCGAATCGTGCTCGTGCGACGTGTGCACAGTGTCTCCGAGAGTCACCACTAGAAATTGCTATACCTTTATTCAAAATATTGTTTACATTATTGAATATGTTGGGATCTAACCAATTACTAAACATTAAAGTAGTGTACGAATTGTTGTATCAATTTCATATCATTGAATGGAATTAGTCTAGGTCCAAAGAAGTGTTTAGTTTTCGAGTTAAAATAGATCCGAGTGAAAAGGATTAAATTAGTAATAATATACTAAATTGTTTCGTTTTTCTTTGCAATGTTTATGCGCGTGCAGAGTGCTCAATAATCAGTAGGATGCGTATATTTATGCAAGAAGTGAGAGCTAAATAGACTTTTTTTCGTTCTTCAGTGAATTTCTGTAGAGAGTGATTTTATCCAGTAATGCTTCCTGAAGAAGTTTTGAGCTCTTTCAATATTTTTAAGATCCACGATACTCGCGTTTCAGACTTTTTTTTTTACCTTCGGCTTCAAATATCTTCCGCTACTGACGCGAGAAAATTAAACGAAAATCCCGTTGGGTCGTACAGAAATATACTCCACTCTGAAATAAGGTTACCTACCTAAATTAAAAGCACGAAGGTCGGATGTTAAAGAAGAAATTTCGTGTTTCAGGTTGCTGTGTATTACGTCTGTCGACATAAAATTGGATATTTCGTATATTATTATTTAATAGTTATTATTGAATAGTTATTATTAGACTGCGGATATTTATGCATTTATCGCATAATTGAGTAAATGAAATTCAAAATTATTGGAAAATATTCAAAATTGAAGATCTCAATATAATTTCTCCTCTATTAAAATCATTAAGGGAAGAATTAACGTTGAATTTGATTTCTATTTCTTGCGATCGATGCAGACAATTTTTATTTTGCATAAAGATCAATCTACTTATCATTACTGTAACAGTCGATTATTATATTTATCTGACCACATATAATTCCTGTTAAACTACTTGCTTTACAATATCCAGTACTTATTTTACTGTCTGATTATAGACCGACCTATTCCACTTGTCAGGTCGGTAACATTCTTTATAGTACAATACAATATAGAACGTTGACTTTTCAAATAGAAACATGTTCTATATGAATTTATATATTATGCGTAACAATTGTTAACGAAAATATAAAAATACGGATATATTTGTATGCCAAATATTTTAAACCAGATGTAGAGATTCGAGAAGAATACGCGAGGAAACGAAAGATAATTACTCTGACTATATATCATTCCCATTCTACTTGCTTGACAATATCCAGTACCCATTTTACTTTGTCTGATTATAGACCGACCTATTCCACTTGCCAGATCGGTAGCATTCTTTATAATAAAATATAGAACGTTGACTTTTCAAATAGAAACATGACCTATATAAACTTATGTACTATGTGTAACAATTGTCAGCGAATATGTGAGAATACGGATATATAGGGTGTCCCAGTATAGAACATACAGTTACTCGAATTAATATTCGGACGCTCTAAAAAAGACGATAACTTTTTGTATATGGTACTGTACGATTTGAATTTTTTTGGGGAAGCTGGAGCAATTAGTTTACTGCAGGATGTGAAAAGAAATATTTTCAAAAATTGCAATTGATCGAAATTGTAGAATAAATACTGAACGGTTGCGATTTCAACTTTTTTATGTGGGCCAATATTGAAAATTTAAAGAATACGTTCTTTTAGATCTGTGTCAATTAAATATATTCTGAAAATTTCGTCAAAATCGGTCGACGTTGCAATGAGCTACAAACGTTTACAAATGGTAAAAATGGCAGATTTTCACGATTTTCGTCCTCTAACTGCAATAAATCTAAGAATTCTTACATCTCTGAATGCCTGTCGTTTTTTCCTACATCAACCGATTTCGATGAAACTTTCACAGTGCACATAATTGACACAGACCTACAAAACGTACTTTTCAAATTCTCAATATAGGCCCACATAAAAAAGTTGTAAAATTCAACTTTGAGTATTTGTTCTACAATTCCGATGAATTGCAATTCGTGAAAAAATTTCTTTTCACATCTAATACTAAACTGATTGCTCTAGCTCCCCAAAAATGTTCAAATCGTATAGTACAATATTAAAAATGTTATCGTCGTTTCTGGAGCGTTCGAATATTAATTCGAGTAACTGTATGTAGAAATAGATGGTATGCCAAATATTTTCTTAAACAAGACGTAGAAGTTCGAGAAGAATTCGTGAGGAAACGGAAGAAAACAGTTTATATCGCGAGCTGAATGAAACTACTATTTGTACCGACTATTTCGACTGATCCGGAACAGCGTCGGTCTGTCACGTGTCCGCAGTATCGCTTATGCGAGAGCACGAAAGACAAAGAAACGGTTTCGGGGAGAGCAGAGGAACGTCGAGCGTGTCGGTTCCGATCAAATTCCACGGTCCAGTTCGTATTGACCAGCGTCGTGGACGGTCACGCGTGTGTACAGGTGTGTCACGGTGCGGATGCAGGTCGGATGTCGAAATGTGCACGGTCGTGAATGCTGTGCACCCGTGGAGAGGTAGAGAGAGAGATAGAGCTGCCTGCAGATTAATGGATAGACGTGTATACGGGCAGGCGATTGGTTACAATGCACGTCGATCGGCGTGTCCCGGCGAGAATAACGACGCGTAACATAATATCGACGGATTGGCATTTTGCTTTTGCCTCAATTAACATTGCGCGGCGCGGACGGAATTTCGAAATTCGACGATGCCAGTAACCGGTGTGATCGGGGTGCCCGGTTCAGGACCTCGTTGCACCCGCGCGGACCGGGTACGTGCTGACCAGTTTACGGATCGAAATTTACCGCATCGCGCGTCCCGGCAATATTATCGAATTGTAATGTATTAAAGAGGCTCGATAACGGCCGCGGCTCGAATTACAATCGGGTTGGCCACCCCAACCGTGTAAACACGGTTGCTTGAGCTGCATCAATATTTTCTGGGCGATAACAAGTGGCGCGAGCATGCCCGTCGATAACGCGTAAAACGCGTAAAACGCGTTTATGTTTTCGATAAATTACCTTGTTACCAACGAGCTGTCCAGCTCATTACGAATTTCGCCCGTTTTTCCCTAGACGATACACCTGGAAAATAATTCGAACTCGTTTCACTCTCGAGAGGTATTGTTCTGCCATACGGCTCTCCAATGCGGATCGTCGGATCTAATAATAGGAGACGTTCCAGTTACACGATGGATTGGTTTTGTTATAAATTTATTTTCGCCGCTACGCGCTGTAATACTATTTAACTTGCCAGACAATTAGACTCGCGGATGTTTATGCATTTTCCAATTTTTGTAGGCAAATTTGAAGAAAGCGGAACTAAATGAAGTCTTATTTTTAATGGGAACAGCCTTTGTAGATCCGAAACATTTAAAAATTGTACAAAATTCTATCCTTTTTTGAAAAAGTTTTCATTAGGCATAAACACGTTAAGATCCACAATCTACTGACAATAATGAAGACCTGTTGTACTTGTCTAACGATAATCAGGGCCTACCTAGTTTGTTTGTCTGGTTATAGGTAGACTTATTCCACTTGCCTCTCCTCTGAAATATCAATGTAGAGCTGTATGTCACACGCGATCTACTCAAAATTGAGCAAATTACACAATTCTGCCACATTCCATAAACATTCCCACTTTCCCAACCATTAATACGAATCCATTAACAATAACAAATTAGCTAGAAGATTATGGTACATCTAATGAAGTTGATAAATCTTCAACAAAATTTTTGCAGTAAAAATCTAATCGACTGAAGATTTAGATTGTATCGATCGTTTTAACAATAAACTTATACATTTCATAAAAAAATTAATAGTATTGTATCACATATTTCGATTGTGTTACAAGTTTTTTTTATGAAATTTCGAAAATTGTACCTTCTCGATACAACTTTACAATGATATTAAACTTTTCTATGAAAGTACTGTGGAGTAACACGTATAATTAATTATTTATTTATTTCAGGGAAAGTAGAGACATAGACCTAAGTATACGATAGTTGTGCGATTAAAAACTAACTGCTAACCTAGTCAACCGATTACTAAACTACACGACAACCATACCAATTCTATACGATTTGAACTTTTTTGGGAAGCTAGAGCAATTAGTTTACTATAGGATGTGAACAGAAATTTTTTCAAAAATTGCAATTAGTCGGAGTTGTTGAAAAAATACTAAAAATTTGCATTTTCAACTTTTTTATGTGGGCCTATATTGAAAATTTAAAAAATACGCTTTGCCAATCTGTGTCAATTATATGGACTGTGACAGTTTCATCAAAATCGGTTGATGCGGGAAAAACGACAGACATGGAAAGATGTAAGAATCCTTAAATTTATTGCAGTTAGAGGCCGAAAATCTGCAATTTTTACCATCTTTAAACGTTTGTAGCTCATTACAACGTCGACCGATTTCAGCGAAATTTTCAGAATATGTTTAATCTCCACAGATCTACATAACGTATTTTTTAAATTTTCAATATTGGCCCACATAAAAAAGTTGAAACGGCAACTTTCAGTATTTTTTTCAACAATTCCGATCAATTGCAATTTTTGAAAAAATTTCTTTTCACATCCTGTAGTAAACTAATTGCTCTAGCTTCCCAAAAAAGTTCAAATCGTATAGTACAATATTGACACATTACCGACCAGTGACTATGGCATAATTTTGAAAACTCTATGGTACATGGCTAAACAGTTTTTAATGAAACCTTCAATAGCAACAGCAATTTTCATTGAGAACTAACAAATCACTGACAATATCGTCATCTAATAGTTTCATTTAAGATTGCAATGTAAAAGAAAATTTCTATGCTTCCTTTTGGCACAGCACAATTATTAAAAATCCTATTAATAGGCTTCCGGTAGATAAAGTATTAATAAAGTTATTGTCTTTTTTAGAGCGGCCGAATATTATTGCGCGCCACTGAATATACCGGGTGCCCGAATATTCCCGATACCACAGTACTGTAGGGAGAAAGTTATCTCCGAGCAGTGAGAATTCCGTCGAATGTCGCGTCGATAATAACCGTAACGACGCGACGATTCGATATTAGTTACTTATTCATTTCTTTTGCGTTATTCATTATTCTGGTTTGACGTATTGAATAGAAAAGACGTGTTTGATCTCAGACGGAGATTTAAATAAGACAATTTAATTAATTGTATTCAAGATAATTGGAATTAAACGTTAAAATATTGTATTTACGGACGTGTTATTTCTAGTTACGATTTAATTCCTACAGTACTATCATTAATTCTTGATAACAAATATAACTAAAAAACAAATAAACCAGATGAACATAACCCACGAGCGGGGGTGTATTCACGGTGAACGGAGTCAGAGCGAGAGATATGTAGTGACAAAGATACGCGCACGTTGTCGCAGCGAAAGGGCCTGGCGCTGGCGTCGTACAATGGTCGCCGAATGTCAAAAAAGCGGACCGTTGACGGTCAAAAGGAACTGCTGCCGTCGGAAAGGGGTTGGTTTCGAGGACGCTTTCATCGGCCCGACGACGCATGGGCACGCTAACAAAAGTCAAAAAGGTGAACGGTAAGATTCCCTTTCGCTCCCCTCTCTCCGCTCTTTTACCATCCTTCCGGTTCCTACGGTTGCTCTCTTTCCGGGATTTTTCTCGACGGAGACGTCGGCGCTGCGCGAGGAATCTCGCTCAACCGAACTGCAATGGAATTTACTTAAGAATTCGAGGGTGAAGCGGAGAGCGAAGGGCCCGGAGGGAAACCGGAGGGCGGAAGGGCGTAAAGGAAAGGAGGAAAGGGAGGAAGAACGCGGTTAAGAGGAAACACGCGCGCGCCGAATGAACGGGAGGGAAAAGAATGCCCGGTCGAGAGCCAGGGTGCAAACGGAAGGACGAAGAGTAATGGGAGATTAAGAGGGAAAATGAGGAGGAAAGGCGCTAGGATTGTGGTATGAAAGAGATCCAATAGGAGGGAACGCGTGAGGTATTCTGTAAATACAGGATGCTTCAGAACTGTTGGTCAGTGTTCAACGCCTCGTTAAATCAGTTTAAGCGGAGGCCACCCTACGGCGAGGAAAATGAGCGGCGCTCACCGGTTCTTTTCTCAGATAATTAAGCAGCGGAAAATGCTCATTTTTATTGGACCATGAAAATGTATTACGTTGTTGCATATTAAATGTCCGATATTAACGTGAAAATGTTATGAAACGTTTTGACCAAGAGTCGACTGCGGATGTTTACGTAATTTTCAATTTTTGTAGAAAAATTTTAAGAAAGCAGTTAACAAATAAAATCTTTTCACAAGTAATTACGTTTCTAGATCGAAAATAGATCAAAATCGAACTAAATTCATAAAGATCGGCAGTCTAACGTAATTTTTTAATTTTTGTAGAAAAATTTTATGAAAGCAGTTAACAAATAAAATCTTTTCACAAGTAATTACGTTTCTAGATCGAAAATAGATCAAAATCGAACTTAATTCATAAAGGTCCGCAGTCTAATCAAGAGATACTATTACAGCCTGAAGATTCATTAATTTACAAAGTTGCTTCGCAAACAGAAAATTAATAAATAAAATGATCTAGAATTGACTTTCATAGTTGGATTTCATATTAAAGTATGTACAACTTTATCGTTTCATGTAATACAACGTAGCATCTCTCTAGCTCCAACAGCTTCCATGATATTCATCCGAATACGGTTCCAGCTATAAATTTTGGGGGTTGTTCTCGCCCCTCGATACGAACTGGCCGATAAAAAAAATGTGTGTGACACTACTTACTCTCGCAGTTTCATTAAGATCTGCCGATGTCGTTTCGGTATATTCCCGTTGAAAGAAAATATATGTGATAGGGGATGGAGCTATTGGACTCTAAACAGCGATAGGGGTGTAGGACTAACAGCTGTGAAGGTATTAGACTCTAAAGTGGTGAGGGTGTTAAACCCCGATCGAGGTTACTAGATACCAATCAGACCCGCATTCCTTTGGCTACCTAACTTCCTGTCTCTGCAGAGTATTGTGTAGATACAAGGTATTTGCTGTCTGTTGTGTGATCCAATTTAATGATATTAACATCGTACCCACTGAGAAAGATTGAAGTTATTAAAACCTATCGATAGGAATCTTATTCCATGCTGTCATCTGTGCGCGGCGGTAGCGTTGACAGTCTCATCAGTGGAATAAAGTCAAGCGTCGGCGTATCGTCCAGGAGACCGGTGAAGTAAATCGAGTCGTCGTAGACGAAATAATAAGCATCGGAGTGGCTAACAATGGAAGGAAGATTAATGGGGAACGTAAAAGAGCACGAATGGGTCGGCACGGGAAAAGGTGGAGGTGTAAGGGGTGGATGGAAAGGGCGGAACGGGGGCTGAATAAAGAGAAACGCAGGCAGGCAGGGTTGGCAAGGTTGGCAGGGTTGGCAGGGTTGGCAGGGTTGGCAGGCGAAGCCGATACAGTAGACTTCTCGCAGCGCGCGGCGCGGCGCGGCGCAGCGGACGGGATGTGTGCTCCTCTCCGGAGCGAGATGAAAGCAAACGGATGGGCGTAAATGTAAATTGGTAGATTCGTGGCGGTGTTCTTAATTAACTTTTTCGCAATTATCATGGCCGACGTTCCAACGAGAACGTCTGTAGCTGGTTGTTCTCGCGGAAACTACGAAGAAAGGAATATAAAGGCGAAAGAGGACGAAGTAGGCTCTTCCTTGTTCGGGCGACCCGCCGAGGGAGTTACTCCCTCAAAGGTGTGTGTGTGTGTGTGCACGCCCTCACCCCCGTTTCACTCCCGTTTCACCCCCGTTTGTCCAGGGTCTCTCCCGCGAACGCCAGGCGAGCGCCCTTTACGTGGGTGTTTAAAAACCGCGTGTACTTTGTACGCAAGAATCGCATTCATTCGGCACTTCTCAAACGCTACCTGACTACGTGGATACGTGGTGAAGTAGGAACACGGCTCTTAATGCAATTTTCGAAAGCGTTTGTTGCCGCGACTTTGAACGATTCACGCGCGAGTGCGCGCGCCTCTTGTTACACGCTCGCTCGCGATTCTTGCCTCGACCGTGTGACGCGATTTTCTTGGCAGCCGAGTGCGCGTAAAGCAAACCAGCGACTCGTCGAACGGAAAATACTCTATTCCACCTAGTTCCTCGATCAAACGATTTTTTTCCCCCACCTCCCCGCCAATCCGTTCGCCCCTTTTGCAAACACGGCCGAGCGTAACTGCGAAAATGATTTTCTTCTGCACGCAGTCCTTTCGACCATTCAAACGTTCGCGTGATGTTTATTCCGATGCACATGTTCGCGACAGCGAGTCGCATCGACGTTTGGACGTTCTTTGAAGTAGATTAGCTTTTATAAAATTGGTCCAGACGACTTCGGTTCATTGGGAAAGTTAAATGATGACAGACAAGAAAAATGTAAAGCTTGTAGGAAGACGACCATTGCCGTTTTCTTCGCGATTTCGATCAGTTGTAAATATTGAACAAGTTCTTTTATAATAATTGAGAATGAGTATGTATATAATTACGCTACCGCTCGAAAGTATGCGGACACTTGCGAAATATGTAATAGCAACGCTTAAAAGTTACTTAACACATTACCGACCGGTGATTATTGCATAATTTTGAAAAATCTATAGTACATGGCTAAACGCTTTTTAATGGAACCTTCAATAGCAACAGCAATTTTCATTGTGAACTAACAAGTCACCCTCAATAACGTCATCCAGTAGTTTCATTTAAGATTGCAATGTGAAAGAAAATTTCTATGCTTTCTTTTGGTACAGCACGATTATCAAAAATCCTATTAATAGGCTTCCGGTAGATAAAGTGTTAAGGATCTGAAATAGTGACTAAAATCGATCTTTTTTACTTTCTTATGGAATATCTAGCGTTTCAAGTTAAAAACTTACCAATACATATTGGTCTAAGATTAAATACAGATTCGTCGACGTATCCACGGCGATTAAATATTACCGCCTCCACTAATCGCGGCAATCTTTCTATTAGTTTCTTATTCTATTAGTTTTTTATTCTATTAGTATTTTATTATTATTTGTATTTGTATCGAAACTTTCTCTGCATTCGCTCTGCATCTCAGAAATGAAACAAAGTGAAACTTGAAATCCTTTCAAGCACTAAGACCGTTCCACTAAATTTCGTATTTGTGGATAGAAATAATATTATTGCATTTTCATTTTATAATTTGTACATACAAATAAATTTTATTGTGCTATGATTCTACAATACACACAATAATACATTCTATTGTGCTATGATACCACAATATACATAATAATACATTCTATTGTGCTATGATACCACAATATACATAATAATAAATTCTATTGCGCTATGATACCACAATATACATAATAATAAATTCTATTGTGCTATGATACCACAATACACATAAAAATACATTCTATTGTGCTATAATACCACAATATACATAATAATACATTTTATTGTGCTATTATACCACAATATACATAATAATAAATTCTATTATGCTATGATACCACAATATACATAATAATAAATTTGATTGTGCTATGATACCACAATATACATAATAATACATTCTATTGTGCTATGATACCACAATATATCATAATAATACATTCTATTGTGCTATGATACCACAATATACATAATAATAATAATAATTACAAATGACAAAATTGTTCTAAATATTTTTCCTACTAACTTAAACTACGTTTTGTAGAGAAAAAGGAAGTGCCCACATACTTTTGAGTGGTAGTGTATATATATATAATTGACATTGTCTTGTTTTTACTGTAGAAAATTTCTTGATCGAACGAGCACTTTTTTCTCGTATTAGATTTCGTTTGCCGAACGTGTTGTTTTTTTAAAGGCTTTCAATATATTGCTACGGATAGAATGGTGTACATAATTTATCAGATATTTGGATATTTCGTAGTTCCGTGAGTTTAACGGGCAATGACGTTGGTGGTTTAACGTTTAACCAATTATCGTTACTTCAGACGGCGTCAAATTTACGAGAATGGTTCCTGACGCGCGTGCTTCTCAACACTAACACGCAATGTGCATTAGTACAAGTGCATTATGCTCTTGACATGTTCATTTGGCCGATCCGTGTACGTACGCGTTCATGCTTCAGCAATGGAACGGCGAACGCATAAACAAGAGGAAATTTCGGCAATTATTTCCACTTCAAAGCAATACATCGTATTTAAGCGACGGTAATCGTAATCACTCGCACGAGGCTCATTAACGCCAATTAAAGTAATCTTCTCGTTCATCTTATTCGGTCTCCGAATGGCTCTTTATTCACGATAAATGTCCGTGAAAAATAAACGATCGCTTCAAATCGATTCAACGAAATTCTGATTCTCGAGAAAATAGCGATATTTAATCTGTTGTCATTTTGTAAGAAATAATTGTAGATCAATAAATCTGGTCTTATTATAAAGCTTCAAGACTCTACTATTACATGCCATTATTAATTTTGGACTACGATAGTTTTATATGATGTAGTGGACAGAAACCTGAAGACCCATTTTTTAAAAATAATATACATTCAAACCACTGCAGCAACTTTTAAAAATTATGTCGTAAATTAATCTTCCACAAATTTACAGATTGAGGCTCCACGTTTGCATGCCATTATTCATTTCATTCTACGATATTTTTA
>CM052194.1:14809839-14863072 GCA_028455805.1 Lasioglossum figueresi
TTCATGAATTACTTTTCGAGTTATAAGGCTTCAAAGGTACAATACCGCCGGTACAATACTGTCGGATTTACATCTCTTGTGTGTGTGTGTGTGCGCGCGCGCATGTGTGTAAACGGGTTTTTACCGAATTAAATGTTCAAATTGTTTTCCTTCTGCTGCTTGACAATGACCTAATCGTAGATAAAATTCATTTAATGCGTTTCGTCTCATTTCTGGTGAGGTAAGATTTACTTGGTGCAGTATGCGTTCCCTAAGGTCTGCCAAATTAGCAGGTTTCGTTACGTACACATTGTTTGTTAGCTGATTTTGGTCTACCACTCCGCGAGCGGTCCTTGACAGATCCTGTTTCTTCAAATCGTCTGACAGTTTTTTGAACTGTAGACTTTGAAATAGGTTCACGATCTGGATAAGTATCGTTAAACAAAGTCGCTACTTGTTCGAAGGACCTAACGCGGTCATCGTATCCTCGCATCATTAATAATATAATTCTTTCCTTTTCAATCAATACCATTTTGGCGACTACCGAAGGTCTTTCTTACTTTTGTTGAATGTAATAACGACAAGTCTGTCGATAACGAAGAACAAAACTATTACCATCGACCGTGCAACCTCCACGTGGTACATCTCGGTTAACGCTAATGCCGGCGGTATTGTACCTTTGAAGCCTTATAACTCGAAAAGTAATTCATGAAAAAACATTTGATTCCAGTGATTTGGAAAGCTCTCGAGATTAGCTACAAGGATATGTAATAAAAAATAGGGGGTGCCATTTAAAAAAATTGAGGTAACCTTCGCGTGACCTTCAAATGATTCTTCAAGGTCAAACCAATGGCGCCATCTTATAGCCCTTGCGAAACCATAAAATATATGTCTGAACCATTTTTCTCTAAAATGCTTTATTTTTTAGATATTCGACCGTTTCCAGACTTTTCGAACACCCTGTATAATAAAATCAACTAATTTTGACGTTAGTCAAAACGTACAACGTAAGCGCGGTAGAAACCGAACAGTTCTCTGTGGCGCGTGCGGTCGGCTAAGCGTTAATATAGTAATTCAACAAATGATGTTTTCAATATAAAAAATCTATTAATGATAAAACGAATTTTTATTTAATTCGTGCTAAACTCGCAATCGTTGCAAAACATTTTTATTTTGCAAAAATATCCGCAGTCTTATGATCAGTCTTCTTATTTAACCGATTGCTAGTTATTGAAATAGTCCGTTACCTAACCCAATGTCTTACGATTTACATTTTAGTACCAGGCATCACCACCGTGTGTGCAAGTGGTATTTTATGGTAATAATTTTTTTAATATTCATCGTGAACACATTTGAGCTAGATGTGTATGCAATTATCAATTTTTGTAGGCAATCTTTAAGACATTGGGATCAAGTAAAGTCTGACCTTCAACGGTAATAGCCTTCGTAGATATAAAATAAATAAAAGTGCACTGACACAATTCTATCGAATTCAATATTCTGATAATTTCTGAAAATTTCCAGAAGCCATAAACGCAAGAAGACCCGTAATCTAATTACATACCGAACCAGTATAGCATTCACATTTATCAAGTGCCTTCCGAATCGATGTAAAACCGTCAAAGTGGTATGTAGGTTTGACGAAACCGACTTACGTTCGGTTACCGACGAAAATAATTTCGACGGGAACGCGGCAGTGCAGGCTAACTTGAGATCCGCATCGTGCGGTTAATTATTCGGTGGTAGAAGCATAACTGTCGTGTCCGGCAATAGCAAGCGAGCGAGGTGTGTTTCAATCTACGAGCGTTGACATAGAAAACATCGTCGGTGCAGAGTCAGCGCGTTTAAAACAGTTAACAGGATCGATTCGAGTCATAAACGAGCGAGTGAAAGATGAGGAGAGGGCGGAGTTCTTCGTTCGGAATGATAAAAGCTGGCGAAAACACGACACGTAGAGGGTAATCGTTCGCGACCGTATGGTCGTCGGTAGGCAGTCATATTGTTATTACATTTATTACCGTGGAGCATGCGCGAGCTGAAGGACGCGGGCCGGTGTCATCGGTTTAATGCGTCGCGTCGATGGAACGACGCCCTAATGGGCTCGCAAACGGGAATAATCCCATTTTACGCGCGAAGGGCTGTAGTAATGATGTTAGCTATTCTTTGCCGCATTTGTCTTCTTCTTATCGGCGGATCCCGCGCTTATCCGTAGCTACTCTTCGGGTAATCGGCGCCGGTGAACCCGTCATTTATAGGCGTTCCCCGTTTGAAAGATGATTGTCTCATTAGCCGGTTTATTACCGCCGTTCCTTTTTACCCCGTAAACCATCAAACACCGATGAAACCTTTGCTTTTTCGGCCCGCGAATCGCTCCCGATAGAAACAGCTCGCTAACAGACCGGTCGTTTCATTTCATTAAAAAATTCCCGTTTACCGGGGGATTTTCTTTAGCCGAGAAAACTCGAGTAATTACCCTCCTCTCTCGCCCGGACTACCCCCGAGATTTAATTAAATTTGCAGCCCTGGATTATAGTCACCTGGAACAGAGGATCCACGCGATCCACGGGCTCGACCAGCGGAGGCCGAGTCGTCCGCGTCTTTCTCGATCGGAAGTGCTTGTACACTATATATAATTTTTCATGTAGGAAATTCATGTATGTATGTACGCAATAGCTTTACATTTCTGTAAAATTCTGCGACGCAAATCGTTGATGATTTCCAATTATACTAGCACGTACCGCTTGAAAAGACAATTGTCCTGTACTGATCTGTTGTTTACGTTGTCTGTTGTAGAGCTATTCCAACAGATACCTTCGAAAATGTTCGTTCAGAATTTGAGAATCGTCGGTATTATTGTTTAGAAAACAACGGAGAACATTTTGAAAATTTGTTACAGTTATAAAGAAATTACAAACTTTCTCGCAGTATAAGCATGACTGGCGCTCCGCTTCTCTTTAAATATCTCCGAAACTAGTGCGCAGATAAAAAAAAGTTTCCTACGAAAATTGCTGATCTTTTTACGTACAATAAGATCCCATAATAAAAAATATAGGTTTCAATTTGAAAAAAAAAAACAAAGTTGACTTTCAAATGACCTTGAAAACGCCACCCAAATAAAAAACTGATACTGTTCCAATCTTTTCCCCTGGAAATCCTTGAACACGTGTTTTACACTTTTTTAATATCTTTCATACATTTCGAGATATTCGGCTGGAAAGTTTTCAAATTAACACCCTGTATATTTTTTAACAATGTTATACTTATTCTCACTCTAAAAGTTAATCGTTTAGTATTATTTGATCCCACTAACACAAGATACAAGTACGCTCCCAACCTTTCTGGATACTCTGTATAAATCGACCTCTATTCGTCCAAATTTACCTCGATTCGTCCAAATTTACCTCGATTCGTCAAAATTTTGACACTCGGTAGTTGTTGAACGAGAGACGCGACGATAGTTTCTCGATCGCTCTAGTTCGTTTTCGAATTAACGAAAGTCGAATCCGGTTGAAATGATTTAGAACTCGTTGAGGTTTATATGTTTATTTAGCGTCAAACTTGGTCTAAGTTAACAAGTTTACGTGATCGGACGATACGATTTGGTCGGTACGATATTTTCGATTTGACGATGTTCACAGTTTGCTGAATGCCTCGATACTGATTCTTCGCCGGTTAATAATATTCCACTGTCGACACGACTCGCTCCTCCAGTAATTTTTCGCCCCTTTGAAGGAGTTGTCGAAATGAGCTGAGATGCAGCCATTGGTGGATAGCGCTTTCGAAAAATTGTTGGATTGTTCACTCTCGGGTACATAGGGTGTCGAAAGGGTGAGGGTGACTCGATCGGACGGTCGTTGAATTTAGAACGATGACCGTAGCAGACAATAAAATAACGAAGCGCTTGGAACCTAACAAAGCATGCTGAGCAAAAGGACGCGATGACTATGACGATCAGGGCTGACAAACAGATGAGCTAGGCTCGAAATGTGTAAAGTTTGGAAATCAATTAAATAAAATATCAATTGAATAAAATCAGGCAGTTTGTCGATTTCAGGATCTAAAAGGACCCGTCTTCGAAATAACTGTATGCCCTTCAGAATGTATGTATGCTCTTCAGAATGTATGTATGTCCTTCAGAATGTATGTATGCTATTCAGAATGTATGTATGCTATTCAGAATGTATGTATGCTATTCAGAATGTATGTATGCTCTTCAGAATGTATGTATGCCCTTCAGAAAACATTTTCTGCAGACCATGCGGTGGCCAGAAACGCTCGCCTCGAATACTATTAGAAAAAAGAATGCTATAAATGGTCCGGAGACCTGGAAGAGATTGGGTTGGGGTGACTACGTCGCAACAGTAGTCATCATTCTACCCGAGAAAGCTGCCTGTTTTCGCGCGGGCCGGGTCGGTCCGGGCCGGGCTGTCTCGTGGAGAAAAAGGTGTCGCGACAAAAAGATTGCGGAGCTAGAAATTAATAATCCAAGGTGTTCCGCGAGCAAGCCACGTTGGAGAAGCCCGACCTCGAGGCAAAGGGGGACAGACAGAGGCGCAACAAGGTGGAAAACAAAGACGGACGGCGAAAGGAGAAAGGTAGCCACCGAGGAGACCCCGATGCATAAGCCAGCGCGAAGGTTTAAGGATGAGAGATATGAGCCTAACGAGGTACAGAGCCGTGGCAGAGGGGGGCACGGGAAACCGAGGGACGGGGAAAATTATTAATCATGGCTGGGATTTCATAAAGCTCCGTTTAAGCTGTGCATAGTGCATCGTTTATTACCCGGTTCTCCGTAGAGGCTTTGCGCAACCAGGAAATACACTGGTACCGGCTCCGTACCGCGGGCCCGTTATTACGTATCAAGGCTGCGCCGCGCTGATCTTGCCTCGGAGAATAACGTCGACCGTCTTTGCGAAAATTGAAAGTCGCCCCAGTTCAAATTATCGCCGGGAGACTCGCGGTTTCGAGACGATTATGAGCAAAACCGCCCCGTATGTTTACACTGTCCCGGAGATCCTCGGAGTGATTTCTTTTTGCGACGATTCCGGCTGCGCAGACCATCGACCGTGTAACCGTTTATTATTGCAATCGAGTTTATGAAGATGCGACGGTCGAGGATCCTGTGAAACGCTGTGGAAGTTCTGTGTCTCTGTAATTAAGATTTCGGGATCTCTTTGCGAGCTTGTCCTCATTTTATCGTGAAGCCCACACCACTTTGTAGGCTCTAGAACAAACTACAGTGCCGGACAAAATGATAGGACGTTTGATGTATTTGTATATTTCGTATAACACAATAGGATACATGTACATATTACACGCTCTGTATATTAGATATGTCCTTCAAAGTATCCATATAGAATTGCAAATTTGTACCTTGTACACAAAAGAAATTAGAGAAAATAATGTAGACATGTATTGATTTTAGTCGGACAAAATGATAGAACATTATTATAAAATACAATTGTTTGAACAGAAATATTTTGTTGAATTCCAAATGAATATTTAGTAAAACCACCTTTTCGCTGTATAACATCTACCAAGCGATTAGGAATTGATTTAAACAATTTTTTAATACGTTTTTGTCTGTTGTATTACCATATAGTAATATCCAACCACAGTACGAATACCATATTTAACCCTCCGTATACTGTGCCGGAGTCTATTTCGACCCTGTTCGATCACGGATATCACCCGCCAAATTAATATTGGGTGATCGTTTCAAGAATCGAAGAAGCCGCGTTTCTGTCTTACTCTCGAATCGAGGATTTCCAACTACGAATAGTGATAAGAGAAACGTTTCTCAGAATGATAACTACAAGAGAGCAACAAGACGATCATTCGTTTCGAACGATGGCACGATCGCGAATGTTCTTGTTGAGTTGGACTCAACAATGACGCAATGTAATTTTCTCAGATGAGAAAAAAATCAATCTGGATGGACCAAACTGATTTTCTTACTAGTATCATGATTTACGGAAAGAGAATCAAATTCATTCTCGACGTCATTCGTCGCTTGGTTCTGTTATGATATGGGGTGCAATTTCATACTCTGAAGTTCTACGTATAGATTATTCGAGGCTATTCAAGTGAACAGCACTTTATATCGTTACCTCCAACCTAATAGTTGAACTACGACTTTTTCAAAAAACATCCCCAGTGAACAATGAAAAGTTTCCTTGAACAATGAAAAGTTTCCTTGAACAATATCGATTTCTTACGTGGAAATATGGGATCAGCTTTAAAATACCCATTTCCGAAGTCGTCAAACAAAGACATCGCCGACTGTCCCCGCGGTTTAACTTATCCAAATTTCATCGTCAAAGTTCCGCCCTTCTGTCGTCCGTCGCGTTACTTTTATTCTCGCATGATCCCTTTGAAGGGACCACGTCAACCCCTCGCCGCTGCGGAAAGAAAGTTTAACGGGCGGCTAGCGTGGTTCGCGGAATATATTTTGTTTCTTCCACCGATTCGTAGCAGTCGGCTCTACAAAGGGACAGTTCCGCCCATCGCCCCACCTCTCATCCTTCCCTTTTCCATGTTCCATTCTGCTCTATTCCGTCGAAGCCTCCGCGGGTTTCCTTTGGCCACCCTTTTCCTGCGATGATCCCTTCAGAAAGGGCAGCTCGCGCAGTTCTACTTTAATGCTTGTGCATTTTAACTTTCTCCCCGTATTCGTTCTTACCTTTTTGCTCGATTCGTCGCGTTAGAGACTTATCTGATATTCCGTTTCTTTTTCTCTGTTCCAGGTAAGTCGGAGGCGAGCATCGATCGTCGACGACTGTGAGTGACAATTTTGAATGGGAGTTACTAATTCTTTTTTAAAAATGTGGATTTTTTGCACTCGAAATTCACCCTTTTGCAAATCAATTTCGCGAATATTTTTAGGCAAGCTTTGTGATTAATTTCTACAAAATTCAAAATTTTATTTATTGCAAAGATGTACATCAAACACTCATTTAAAAGTAATTACCAATTCATTAACTTTGCAATGTATGAGAACTGCATGTAGATATGCATATTCATTTTAGCCATTTTCTGATTAATAAATTTAAAAAATGAAAGTACATATGTATTTATTAAAGCATATTCGGTACGGAGTCTTCTGTCATTAACTTTGTAATGTATGAGAACTGCATGTAGATACGCATATTCATTTTTGCCAGTTTCTGATTAATAAATTTTTAAAATGAAAATACATATGTATTTATTAAAGCGTATGAAGTCTTCTGTCATTAACTTTGTAATGTATGAGAACTGCATGTAGATACGCATATTCATTTTAGCCAGTTTCTGATTACTAAATTTAAAAAATGAAAGTACATATGTATTTATTAAAACGTATGAAGTCTTCTGTCATTGACTTTGTAATGTATGAGAACTGCATGTAGATATGCATATTCATACTAATTACATACATTATTCTGACTAATAAATTTTTAAAATGAAAATACATATGTATTTATTAAAGCGTATTGAATATGGAGTCCTATGTTTCCCTAATGACACCGTTCACGTGTGTCTAAATAAATCTACAATTTAATCTAAATAAATAACTAATTCGTTTTAAATATTCCTAATGAGTGAAATTGATTTGCAAAAGGTAGAATTTGATTTTCAAGAGAATGAATTTGGAGTGTAAAAATTCAAGTGATCAACGTAAAAATGCCGGTCCTTCAAAGGTATAAAAAATGGTTCCAGTTTCATTCTCGATATTGGCGAGGTATATCTAGCGAAATCAAGATCCAATTAATTTATTAGCAACCGGTCGCGACGTAGATCGTGCAGATTGTATTGCGGACAAGTAATAAATCAAGTGCGTGGATCTCGCTACCTTTCAGAATCAGCAAAAACATGTCTTGACAGTGGGAGCATACGAGGGCGAGCAAAGCGAATCAAATGAGAAGTAGACAAATTCACGAGCGGCGTGGTGCATCGATCAGTCTAATCAGCTGAGAACCAGCTAATCGCTCGAATCGCAGTAGAATCTGATCAAGATGTAACTGAATATCCCGAGCGGTCGTGACGAGCTCGCGAAAAGCTTGTTGGGGCTGTTACCGAGAAACGGTGTCTCGTTGCAGGCACGTGTGCACGTTGCCACCGATTTCCCGAGCGATTTCCCGAGCGATTTCCCTTTAATGCAGCGTGCCACGGCCAGATTCCCAGCCGTTTATGAAGCAGGAATCAAAGGATGACGGAAGACTGTGTTGTCGCTTTGAATGCGTATCGTTTCGCCTGTCGCTTTTCACCTTTCATTCGGATAGTTTCATCGTTCAGACATCGAAAGTGGTTGGGGTACACAGTCGAACTGGTTCGCGTTCACAAGCGCGGACTATCGTTGCGTGAAGGAACACGTCCGACAGGTTCGTCGGTTTGGTTAATGGGGATTTGCCAGGGTAAATTGCTAGCAGCAATTACCGAATACCGACTCGGATAATCCCTTCGTAGTGCGCCTTGGGCTGACCCCTCACTTAATACCGGTCTCTACCCCCGTGCTGCTTAGTTTACAGGGAAAACCACCCTCCTTGATCCCGTCCCTTGCGTGTCACGTGCACGCAGTCGCATGACGCACGTGTGAGCCCGTTCCCGTTGCCGTTTCCGAGCGTCTATGTTGCCAGAAGAACGTTTCCCGCACAGCGCTCCGTCGCGGAGCAACAGAAAGGAGCTGCGCGGCGAACCCCGTCGTCCTACTCGATTGGCTGCTTAAAATTGACGGGAATAAAGGATCTATCGCTGCACCCCGGGCTGTTTGATGTTAAATAAGATCGCGGAGCCGAGCACAGAAACGTTACAACGTGCCACGATGCAGAAACCGTTTTCCGGTATGTCTTGCAGGACTCTGAACACTCGCCGACACACTGCGGACTTGAGCGTCTTAAAGGCGGAACACCCTGCAGCCCTTGTTTGGTTCAAGTCAGCTGACGTTCCTATGCCGCGGATTACACGAGTCGAGGTGGAGTGTAATGAGATGGTAGATGTTACCGTTTAACACTTAACAAATTACTTCATTTAATAACATCATCATGTACATCAAATTGTTAATGCTTTCGACGCAAGGGTTCGATCATTTGTTACTTAATTTACAAAGCAATTTTGCAAATTACTAAAATAATTCCGACGTTTCGATCTTCGTTCAGATCGTCTACAATGGTTACTGGAATTGCGTCTGCGAAATTTTTTTTAACGAATTAAGGATATTTTGAAATTTAAGAATACATAACAGAGATTAATGCTCGAAACCTTGCGCCGAAAGCATTAACAATTTTATTAACGACAAATACGATCGATAGAAAGCTATAATTATCATCATGTACAGTTAGGAGCATAACTGATCGCTGGACTGCGGATCTTTGTGCAAAATAAAAAATGTTTTCATCGATTGCAAGACACAGGAGCCAAATAAAATGTTTTTTCTTAATTTAATTATCTTATTAACGAAATACTTATACACTGACGGTCTTAAATCTTTTTAATAGGTCCACTGTTTT
Source organism: Lasioglossum figueresi (assembly GCA_028455805.1). Lineage (NCBI taxonomy): Eukaryota > Metazoa > Arthropoda > Insecta > Hymenoptera > Halictidae > Lasioglossum > Lasioglossum figueresi. The sequence continues at coordinate 14,819,304 of CM052194.1, forward strand.
ATATTGGACCTACCCGTTTTATCGTAAATGATCACACACACTTGAAATCGGAATAACTATTTTATGAATGGACCGAACCACTTCAATTTCTCTGTATGGCTAAAAGAATTAGTTTAGTAAATGACGTATATACAATATGTTGAAAAAATGCATTTGGACGGAATTGTGACAAACAATAGTAAAAATTGATTTTTACAACGTTTTTAGCTGGGTCAATAACGAAAATTTAGAAGATGCGTTTGGTCAACTCGTACAAATTATATACGTTCTGAAAATTTCATTGAAACGGGTTAAATGGTTTACGAGGTCTCAACGATCAAAAATACTAAAAATTGCATTTTTCAAGATTTTCGGCCTTTTTACCAATTTGAGTATTGTACTATGTATAAATCAATTTCATATCCATAACATGAACAAAAATTATACAGAATAGAATTATTGTAGGTCCCAGAGGAACTATTGGTATCTAATCAATTATTAAGCGTTTAAATATTCTACAAGGTGTTCTATCAATTTCATATCCATAAAAAGAAAAAAAAATTATATAGAACGGAATTATTGTAGGTCCCCGATGAAATATTGGCATCTAATCAATTACTAATCGTTTAAATATTCTACAAGGTATTCTATCAATTTCATATCCATAAAAAGAAAAAAACATTATATAGAATAGAATTATTGTAGGTCCCCGAGGAAATATTGGTATTTAATCAATTATCAAGCGTTTAAATATTCTACAAGGTATTCTATCAATTTCATATCCATAAAAGAAAAAAAAATTATATAGAATGGAATTATTCTAGATCCCCGAAGACATAATGTTTTATTTTCGAGTTAATTGTCTTCGAATACGAAAGGTTAAAGATATTCGCAAAGAAAATAAATTTGCATGTCGCTCTAGTTTGTCGCAATTCCGGTGGAAAATTTGGATTTTGCATGAAGATCCGCTGTCTATTGGTAACTTATGGTCGAGTGTGTAACAGGGTACAACACTGTAGTTCTGTGTTCGCCGGAAGACGTCGCAATGGGTGGAGAAACCGATCCCGGACAATCGGTGTTCGCTCGCGCAATTCTCGTTCGAGAGTCAGGCTAATGCGACAGGTAACGTGACGTTGAGCCGAAATCGAGCGACTCGTATCGGCGGTGTTTGTACAGTAACCGTTCCGTCGAAACGCGAAGGTATCACGGTGGCTAGGTAGACCGTCGGATTAGGGTCCATCCCCATCTGGTATCCTGCGCGAAGGAGACTCTGTCAGGACGAGAGAGGAAACCAGCCTAGAGGGACCGAGGCACCTACAACCCAGTCTCTGCATCTGGGGAAATGTGCCGAGATTACGGATCCAATTCCAATAAAGTTTAGCACGTGAGCCGACTGACAGCCGGCCAATTATTATTTAACCGGCGCAGACTGTTCCGCCCTTGCGCCTCAACTTAGCCGACCAATCGTGGAGGAGAGAGATGACATTTTTGGGTATTCGCGAGAAAACTTTCGCGAACGTGCTGCGAAAGAGACCGCCTTCCGCGAACCCATCTTCTTCTGTCTGCCGTCGACGCGTCGTGTTCCTTTCCGCAGGGTCTCTCGCGTAGCTTGAACATCCCAATGTGTCCATAATTATTAAACTGCGGATGTTCATGCATTTTTCAATTTTCGTTAGACAAATTTTAAGTGGATTTAACTGAAATCCTATTTTTAATGGGAACAGCCTTTGTAGATCTAAAACAAATTAAAATTGCGCATAATTCTATCGAATTCTATGTTCTAGCCTTTATCGATAATTTTCATAAGCCGTAAATGCTTATCCGCAGTCTAATAATTATGAATGTGAATGTAAAGAGAAATAACGAGCACCATCTAATGGTTCATCTTTGACAATATCGTAAAAAATATATTGAATTCGTTGAAAATAAAAATAAAAATTGCACATAATTCTATCGAATTTTATGTTCTAGCCTTTATTGATAATTTTCATAAGCCATAAATGCTTATCCGCAGTCTAATAATTACGAATGTGAACGTAAATAGAAATAACGAGCACCATCGAATGGTTCATCTTTGACAATATCGTAAAAATTATATTGAATTCATTGAAAACGATTAAGAATCGTATGAAACTTCAAACTCAATGTATTTGTTTAGATGAAATTCAGTTGAGAAAATGAAAGACAATCGAAGGACATCGTTTAGTTTAGCCTTTTACCAGTTTCATTAGTATGTGCCTTTGTTAGCGCATTTCTAATAATATTAATAGAGAGTGATCGTAGAAAAAGTTCATTGTTTTGGGCCTAACGAAACAGGAAGTTACGACATCTTTCTTCGAAGATGTAAGAGAGATTATTCCGATTCGAGCGAGCGGACATCTGAATAGAGAAGAGGCTGATTTTTTTATGGCTATTAACGCGGAGTGACGGATCAAACGGTGGACGGATCGTTTGATGTCACTATCGGATAATAGATCAAAAGGACATTCTTTTGATGTGTCAGCGACGCTTAATTACGCCTCGAAATAATAACTGGGATAATTACGCGCGAACCGAGGACCGTTCTGTAATCGCATCGACGACGAACGACGACGTTCACGTTGAACAGGTCGTTCGAAATATTTCTCGTATTTCGTATGACGCTCGAAGATGCGAGAGGAAATTCTAATTAGACGTTGGCACTCTTTCTGTACACTGTGTACAAAAAACTATTTATTTGTTCGTAGACGTTGATGCATACTTATCGGTAGACTGCGGATCTTTATGCATTTATGAAAAAATTTGTTGGATGAAATATAAAACAGCAAAGGATTTAGACAATTCAAGAATGCTGTAATGTTACTTTCAATGTAACAAAGTCGTTGAGGAACGAAATAAATTTTCATGTTATTCCGGCTTCCCACGATCAATGCAATTGAGTAGATAAAATTCGAAATTGTTGAAAAATATTAACCCTTTGCGCTCGCCACTTAAAATTGCTGTATCGTTATTCAAAATATTGTTTACCTTATTAATGTATGAGGTATTATACCAATTTCATAACCATAAACATTTCAAAAATCATAGGGAATGGAAATGTTTAATTTTCCAGTTAAAGTAGCTTCGAGTGCGAAGGGTTAAAAATGGAAGATGTCAATATATTTCTCTATGAAAATCGTTGACGGAAGAAAATAACAATCAATTTGGTATTCAATTTAAGTAGATTAAATATAAAGACTTTTTAGTATACAGCGTGTCTTAAAATTCCTTCAACATCCAAAAATGGGAGGATCCTGAGATCATTTGAAGCAACATTTTAACGAAATACACGGACGACCGGCGCGCCAACTATCAATTGGCCCACTATACTAACACGCGTCTAGGTCACGCTCCGATTGGTCCGTGTTTTTCGTTAATAACTCCTTAACAAATCCGCGAACGCCATTTTTGCAAAGGAAAATGTTGCTTCAAATGATCTCAGGAACCTCCCATTTCCGGATGTTGAAGGAATTTTGAGACACCCTGTATTATAAGAAGCGAAAGATCGAATACATTTTTTCTATATATCACTTTTCAAGCATTTGATCGCGAGAACGATCCGGTGTACGCGTCAACTTTTCCAGAAACCTGTCGACAACGTTCCGAACAAGTCCCCGGCGATGGTACCATCGCGCGTGTCCCAGTAAATCGGAAGCGTTTGCGACGGGTCAACCTGTAGAACGGATTCAAACATTCATTCGCTTTTCATTAGCGCGGCAGCAGAAGCAGTGCAATTTCGTTTTTCGCCGAACAAATGATCAAATACCGACTGACGTGGTCGGTGTATATCGGTGTATATCGGTGTTCCGCAGCGAACGGTGTCCACTTATGCCAATTATACCGATATTTTTTCGCAGTCGGTTTTCAGGTGAAACAGATTGGTAAATCACGAGCACCTGGCCCGCTGGAGGGAGCTAAAAGCGTTCGTTCGAGCCGCGCCGGAGCCATTGATCCCCTGCTTTGCTTTCTGGCTGGATGCTTACCGGTGTTAATCAATACACAACGACTCTCTCGCTCTCAATTTAGACGAATGCGATTGTCGAGTCGGTCGTTCGTCGCACTAGCTCCATTCGTAGGCGTTTTCTATCGTGTAGACGTTTTTCCAGGCGTCGGCGACGGAACGGGAACGACCGGCGACGAGGACGAACCTCGAGGACGGCTCACGCGTTAATTGGCTTACGGTGTCGGCCAACGCTCTCGTAATTAATTACCCTGGTGTCGTCTATACACGCCGACGACATTATGCGACGGCATGTTCACGAAGATACCGAAAGATTATCGGTAAAACCGGGTTAACGGTGTACCTTCGTCACGATCCCATAAAATTCGCACGATAGCGACGTCTTATATATGCTGTGTCCACACTGAAGCAACGTCGAGCTACTTTTTCTTACCTCTAACTCTTTCATTTGGCAAAACCGACAACTTTTTCGAGACACATGCAACATCGACTAAGCTCTTTATTGCTTCATCGTGGATATAGCTTAACGACCTTCTAGGACTGCCTAGCAACGACAGTGACTACTTTTACTGTCTTCACGATATACGAAGATTGTCAACAATTTAATTGGTAATTTCTTAAACAAGCATCTTTCGATCAAATCCTATAAAAATAGCTCACCTTTAGACATTCATTTCTGGAAAATTAAATGATGTAGAGGCAAACAATTTTTGCAACGTTTATGCACATGATTCAATATTGTAAAAATATTTTCGTGGTTCGTTACATAATGTACAGATGTGTTGATATATAAAGAATAATATTAATAGTATCTAACTGATTAACTTTCCAGTAAACCAGACAACACAAACACAATACACACTGGACGCTTAGCAACGACAGTGACTACTTTTACTGTCTTCACGATATACGAAGATTGTCCTCAATTTATTTGGCAATTTCTTAAATAAGCGTCTTTCGATCAAATCCTATAAAAATAGCTCACCTTTAGACATTTATTTCTGGGAAACTAAATGATGTAGAGGCAAACAATTTTTGCAACGTTTTTGCACATGATTCAATATTGTAAAAATATGTTTGTGGTTCCATATATTATCTACAGATGTGATGATACAGAATAATATTAATAATATCAAACCGATTAACTTTCCAGTAAAGAAATAGACAGTGACTACTTTTACTGTCTTCACGATATAGGAAGATGGTGATCAATTTATTTGGTAATTTCTTAAATAAGCATCTTTCGATCAAATCCTATAAAAATAGCTCACTTTTAGACATTTATTTCTGGGAAACCAAATGATGTAGTGGCAAACAATTTTTGCAACGTTTTTGCACATGATTCAATATTGTAAAAATGTTTTTGTGGTTCGTTACATTATCTACAGATGTGTTGATATATAAAGATAATATTAATAGTATCTAACTGATCAACTTCCCAGTAAACCAGACAACACAAACACAATACACACTAGACGCCTAGCAACGACAGTGACTACTTTTACTGTCTTCACGATATTGGAAGATTATGATCGATTTATTTGGTAATTTCTTAAATAAGCATCTTTCGATCAAATCCTATAAAAATAGCTCACTTTTAGACATTTATTTCTGGGAAAACAAATGATGTAGAGGCAAACAATTTTTGCAACGTTTTTGCACATGATTCAATATTGTAAAAATATGTTTGTGGTTCCATATATTATCTACAGATGTGTTGATACAGAATAATATTAATAATATCAAACTGATTAACTTTCCAGTAAACCAGACAACACAAACACAATACACACTGGACGCAATATCTACCCTGAACGGGACACAGGTGTGAAACAGTCGCATCTCAGAACTCTACTCTCGATTGAGGACACAGGTGTAACCCACTCCCACGCAATCACACAGCGTCGCATCTTCCAAGCAATGGCCGTATACTTTCGTCGCGATGTAGGTCGAAGAAGAAACAATGTTCAACTCCATTTTCTGATAATATCGAGAACGATTCTCGGGAAATCCATCGGTGAACGACGAAGCCATTCCGAAGACAACTAGCCAGAGAATAACGATCGTAGTGTGCTGTCCGTCCATGAGAAGATGGCACGCGAAATGACAGCGGAGCAACGGGGATCTCCGAGACCCCACTCAACTCTTCCAGTCACACTCGACAGGTTTATTTGTTTTCTTCGTCGAGCGATTCGGGCTATTGAAAAAGGGGAGCAGATAGTGGAGCGTAGATACAGTCACTCGCAATAATTTTGTAACACTTTTAAAAATACGATAAAATCTTTAATATTGGACTATGTGGAGCATTGTACTACATGTACCATTGTGCTACGTGTACCAGTGTACTACATGTACCATTGTACTACAAATACATTACCGGCGAAAAGTTCGGAATCACTTGTTGATTTTTGTAAAAATCGAAAATATCGATAAATTTTGATGTGATCCATCGTTATAATATCAAATATTAACTAGTTGAATAATATTTCTAAACAGATTTCAGCACTTTGTTATGCAGATAATGCTCTATATAGTTTATGCACCCAGTGTAAGACAATGTTCGGAATGCACTTTTCTAAAGGAACATCTTTAGCAACTTCTTCTACGAGAAGCATGGAAAAATATCAAATTAGAAACATTCAAAAACGTAATTGTCAGGCGTGCCCTGAATATGTCAGGCTGTTACTAAAAATAAAGGCGGGTTTTCAATGAAAGAACAATTTGAAGAAAAATACGCATTCCTCGATCAAAAAAAAATACAAAATGTAAAATATAATGCTCGTAAATTTTTTGACAAGTTCATCTTCCTTGGTTGTTCCAAAGGCGTTCAGTTATTCTTATAAACCTTCTGTTTCTCTGAATTTACGCCGTGATTCCAAACTTTTGGTCGGTGGTGTACATTTTACTGCATGTACATTGTATTACATGTACATACATTGTACTACATGTACATACATTGTACTACATGTACGTACATTTTACTACATGTACGTACATTGTACTACATGTACGTACATTGTACTACATGACATGACAAAGAAATTTAGAAAACATTTTAATTTCGAAACAGAGAAAATACATTTCAAAAACATTTCAAAAACATTTCAAAAACATTTTAACAGAGAAAATACTAAAAGCTGATTTTATAACTTCTTTTGGATGTGGGCTCATATCGAAAATTTAAAAAATACGTTTTGTAGATATCTGTGTCAATTAACACTAAACCTACCACCGCCGGTCAAATGACAGGTTTTATATTTGTTATTTTACAATTAAAAAAGGTGTTTTCTGGGAATTGATTGAATACATTCTTTACTCCAGTGTATATTCTAATGAAAATCGCACAAAATATATTTATATTTAATGTTGTAATGTTATAAACATATAGTTATATTTGATGTTAAATAAATTTAATGTTGGAATTTTAAAATACAATACACATCGGTCACTTTTGATGATCGTTAAGTTTAGTGTTAAACTTATTCTGGAAATCTCATAATGCCCACGTATAGAAGTTCTGAAACACAACTTGAAATTATTTTTCACAGTTTCTTCATGTAGAAAACTAATTGTTCCGACTTCTCGAGAGAATCCGAATCGAACGTCCACGATTTAAAAAAATTTCTGGTCTTTTTAAAAGTGTCCGAATATTACTATGACTGATTGTAGGTACAAACACATTACAAACGATCCCGTCGCGTAAAACAAGTAACAGAGTGTGAGCCATATATCAGGTTGGAGGGGAAGTCCTGTCGTACTTTAAATAAGCAGATAATTTTTCTTCTAAATCAAAAACACACGTTGCTAGTGAGCGATTAGGAAACAGGAATTAACGGTTTATCTGAAAGATGGCGACAAGTTGTTAGAAATAATGAAAATTATAAATTGATTCAAATGTCTTCTTTAAAATACGACAGAACTTTTCCTCCAACCTAACATATGCATCAGTATTTTCTCAGTATGTAACGTGATAGCAGGTGAGCACACGCAACATGATGGAAACGTGATTTTACGTATATTCTGCTCGTGCGAGTCGCTATAGGAGAATTTAATGGCAGATACGGAAGCGTAGAAACTTTTTCTGGCAACTCAGCCCAGAAGTTTCTCGGTGCCATCTTCTCGTGGACGAACGGTAGCTTCTCCTGGACGTACCCTTGACGAGGGTGAATAGGGTTGACGCGTGGGTGGGCGAGCAGATGGACGAGAGAATCGAAGGAACCGGGAACGGCTGGAGTAAGGTGGAGCGTTTCGAAGCAAAAACGGGGTAAATAAGGGGTATCCCACTGTGTTTGGTAGCGGGCTTATCAGATGCCGGTCATGTAAACCGATTCCACAGATAAAAGTCCTGCGTCCACCAGCACGACTTTGTCCCGGGGCGAGCAGGGGGATTTATCAGAGGGTGCACACACCGACACGGGGTTGCTGTGGAGCTACCTGCAAGCGTAGAACACCGACGCGTGCGTCAGCTCGCGTAACACGAAATGAATGATGATTCATGCGGCACGCGAGCGATTTCACGTCGTGTTCCCATATTCTTTACCAACCCAAACCCCAGGGAGAGGGTAAGTGGAGAATAATACGCCAACTCCGTTGACCTACACTACCCGCAGAAAGTTTCGAGACGATTCGCCACGGGAGACAGGTGGATTGCCGAATATCCCCACGCATCGATCCGTGGCGAAATAATGTACTGACGCGATGCGATTGTAGGGTGATCGAATCTAAGGTAATTTCTTTTTGCAAGAAACTTTGTGGAAGCGAAACTTTTAGGAACGTTGCATAGCTCGGTCTGTTATTGGAGTGTCTGTTAACACTTTACCTACCGAAAGCATAGAAATATTCTTTTACTTTACAATCTGAAATGAAACTATTAGATAACGTTATTGAGGGCGACTTGTTAGTTCACAATGAAAATTGCTGTCACTGTTGAAGGTTCCATTAAAAACTGTTTAGCCATGAACCATAGATTTTTCAAAATTATGCAATAATCACCGGTCGGTAATGTGTTAAAAGATTTTGCGAGGTCGTTTTTTTTCGGGTCGCAATGTTCACGACTGAACTGTTCAATTGTTGACAATATAGTTATCGAAATTACTGGTGACACGTAATTATTTGTTTTTTGAGAAACGATTATTTTAAGGCATTTTGTACACAATCATTTTGAAGCATTTCTCTAAGACATTTTTGTACATGATAGCGTAGAATTGCCAGAAATTTGTTTGTATTACTTGTTTACTCGAGCACATGTTACCGCAACAATTATATGAAATCTGAATAAATTCGATCCTATTGTTACTATAAAGGAAAGTTATATTCGTCTGGTTTGGGATACGGTAGTTCCACTGTTAAGTAATTATTAGATAGCGGATTTGATGCATTCATGGCAAAAATGGGTAGATGTAATTTCAAGCACTAAAAACATTAGAAGAATTTATAAACGCAGTTTCATTGTTTTCAACCTATTATGCATATTTTGAAAGAAAACAAATTTCTATTTCAATCTACTCTGTCACAGTGCAGGTAAAAAATGTTTATTTGTATTTATGACAGAAATCAGTAGACATAATTATAAACATAATTTGAAACAGTGAAGACACCAGAAGAATTTAAAAACATTATTTTCTGTCCATGGATTTATTTTGCATGAAGATCCGTTGCCTAGTAATCATGAACGATAAAGAAGTTTTAAAATGAAAATCCTGGACGTCCAGGAGAGCTTGAGAACTTTCTGCAGGTAGTGTACGTGCAACAGGGATCCAACCCGGTTGCTCAATCGATACTCCCTCGCATGTCGCGTGTTTCGTCGACTCTCCCCTTGCACGAGCTATCTCTATCGATGTTTCCTTCTTCTTTTATCCAGCCCCGGTTCGTCAGGATCCTCCTCGACCAGATGGGGCGTTCGGTCCCGTCCCGTCCCGTCGTTTCGTGGCCGTTCGATTTTCCGCAAAACGATTGTCTTCCTCCGTCAACCAGGATTGTGTCCTATCGTGTCACGTGAAATCCGTGCTGCCGTATCGATCGTAATTATTACGTTTACCTCGTGACTACTGACTCGACGCAGGAACGCTGGGCTCTTTCGCTGCGCTCATCGCTATGAAACACGGATGACTGACGTCTCGACGAACCTAGCTCGTCGTTACACATTACAGGTTACAGGTTACATATACACGCACGCACTCACGCTCTTGAGAGTTTCGTTACATCTTCGCGGGATTTGCGGCTTGCCCTCGAGCAATCCGTCAGTCAATGTATTTGTTGAGCTCCCGGTTCCCTGCGTATCGCTTATCGTGTTGCACCTGTGTTCAACTACCTATCGTACAAGCGAGATTAGGCGAACCGGAATGTCCAGAAATTTTGGAACATCGCACACGAGTGAAGCATATCATCCTGTTCTTTGTTGCACATCAGTCATTTCTACTAGATTCTTACTTTAGTCATTGTTATTTGTATTAAATCCGCCTATGGACCTTTTTATTCCAACACGATACATGTATAATATTGTAATTCTTTTGGTGAAAAATAAAGAATATTTTTGTTACAATTACATGTGTTCTTTCTTTCATACCCGACACACGAATATTTAATACTAGAAATAAATTAACTAAATTAAAATAACAAGTTAGACGAAAATTAAGTTCTGTTTTCGAACAATTTTTAGCAGACTCAATTTTCGTTGATCTGTACTACTGAATTCCGTGCCACCTCTTCCGAAATTAAATTCTCCTAATACAAAAGTGGCTTTCGGGAATATTCTATCGTCTGACATGTCGTTGAGATGTACTACTGAAATCCGGATACCTCCTTCAATATCATGTTCTCCTGACACTCCTGATACTCCTGATACTTTTTGACATTTCTCGAAAATTTCCGCCAATTTTCGGCCGTCTGACTTGACGTTGAGATATACTACTTAATTTTCGAGATTTTTCGAGCGTCCGACTTACCGTTGACTTGTACTACTGAAAATCGGATACCTCCTTCGATATCATGTTCTCCTAATGCTCCTGATACTTTTCGACATTTTCGAAAATTTTCGGCAATTTTCGGCGGTCTGACTTGACGTTGAGTTGTACTACTTTATTTTCGAGAATCTTCGAGCGTCTGACTTGCCGTTGACTTGTACTACTGAAAATCCGAATACCTCCTTCGATATCATGTTCTCCTGATACTCCTGTTACTTTTCGACATTTTCCAAAAATTTTGCCAATTTTCGGATATGTATTAGGAGAACATGATATCCAAGGAGGTATCCGGATTTTCAGTAGTACAAGTCAACGGCAAGTCGGACGCTCGAAGAATCTCGAAAATTAAGTAGTATATCTCAACGTCAAGTCAGGCGGCCGAAAATTGGCAAAAATTTTCGAATATGTCGAAAAGTATCCGAAGTATTAGGGGAACATGATATCCTAGGAGGTATCCGGCTTTTCAGTAGTACAAGTCAACGGCATGCCAGACGGTCGAAAATTGACAAAAAATTTCGGAAATCCCGTAAAATATCAGGAGTATCAGGAGAACATGATGTCGAATGAGGTATCCGTATTTCAGTAGTACAAGTCAACGGCAAGTCAGACGGCCGAAAAATCTCGAAATTTAAGTAGTATATCTCAACGTCAAGTCAGACGGCCGAAAATTGGCGAAAATTTTCGAAAATGTCGAAAAGTATCCGGAGTATTAGGGGAACATGATATCCAAGGAGGTATCCGGATTTTCAGTAGTACAAGTCAACGGCATGCCAGACGGTCGAAAATTGACAAAAATTTTCGGAAATCCCGAAAAATATCAGGAGTATCAGGAGAACATGATGTCGAATGAGGTATCCGTATTTCAGTAGTACAAGTCGACGGCAAGTCAGACGGCCGAAAATCGTCGTAAATTTTCGAAAATCTCGGAAAATTGAACTTTGTATCAGGACAATATGATACCGAAGGAGGTATCCAGATTTCAGTAGTACAACTCGACGACATGTCAGACGGTCGAAAATTTTCGGAAACCTCGAAAATTGAACTTTGTATCAGGACAACATGATATCGAAAGAAGTGACACGAAATTCAGTAGTACAACTCAATGATAAGTTAGACGACCGTCAATTTTTGTGGGATCAGTAGTATAACTGAATGAAAATTCGTAGGTTCGGGAAAAATTGGTGTTTCAATAAATATAAACGCAGATATGCTGTTTCGTTACACTTGCTTTATTCATTCATTCTAGGTTTATACATAAAATGTTTATACATATTGTACATGCACGTAACTAACATATCGCCTACCCCATTTTAATTCTCGCTAGAGCACTCCGGCATTTTAATTATCATGTTCGGCTATACATCCAGCTCGTCGAGCCGTATTAATCGCTGTCAGCATGATTACTCATTAAAATGATGAAAAGCTCAGCGGGTACCATTCCAGGTGGCACGTGCGCCACGTGTGCCGCGTTTAAGTATGAAACTGGTGACAGTAGGAAGGAAGAGATCGCGCGTCTCTTCAGACTCGGGGGTCGAATTGTGCAAATCACGATTTTTAAGTGGGCATCGTTACTCTCGATGGCACTTAAGCCTCGTTCACGGGCCAGCTCAATCTGTAGGGGTGGGACATCGTAGTCAAGGATCTCCCAAACGAGGAGGCGCTTATGTTTCTTTTTTTTTATTGGATCTTCTGTAAAGTAATCTGCAGGATTCCGCGAGAGGTATCACAACGATAAAATTGCGTCAGATGTTTCGCAGCGAGGATGTCAAATAAATTGATTGGAGATCCCGTCGTCTGCTCGGTTATAATGACATCGACGCTGTTCAATGCTCTTTCCCCTTCTTTTCTCTTTTTACCTCCTCCCGAGCATTGTCTCCTTTTCGGTGTATATTTGTTTCGACGCTTCTTTGTTTGTTCCCACGCACCCTCGTTTCCCCGTGATTTCGAGCCTCGGCGTTAAGCTCCATTCACACTCGAGTTATGACGATCCCTGTACCTGGGAACGCAGAAGGTAGAAATTATTACGTGGTGTAAAGAAGGGATTTCAAGGGAGAAACGTGTGAAAAATTTTTAACGATTCTTCCAGGGTCTCTCGTATGTTCTAGTTAGCCAAACACGCGCAAAAGGGCAGCACGAGTTGTTTAAATAAAGGATCCTTTTAATGGAAATGGCCAAGCTTCGTTTACTTATTATAACAAAATTTCCTGGTCATCGCGGGTAGCTCTACTGTGAATGAACCTTTACTCTTTCTCCCCGATTTTCACTCTGCACGCCTCATTCACACCCTCCCCTTCGCCTCTGCCGTGTATACAAACGATCGACAATGTGCGTGGCCGTGCGAACGCTTAGTTTGCACGCACTTTGACGCGTACTCGCGCGTATTGACGCAACACGCGAGCATTGTATCATTACCGTCGCCCGCGAACGATGGAACGCGAAACGTCGATACGCGATACTCGCTTTTCTGTCTCGCTTCGGAGCGCGGCTAATTGAATCCATACGGTTCCGATGATTTTAACCAGCACGACTCGATGCGCAACGAGACGAAACGATCTGACGCCGATCAACACTCTCGGTCGAACAATCTGATTTTCGAATAAGATCATTGATGTTACACTGGAGAGGGAATTCATTGTATTCGGTCGGCGAGCAAGTAATTCCGTTTTTTTTTATTCGAACAATGGATATTTTATTTAATGAATAAAATCTTCGAAACAAATGGTAATCTTTGATGGTACCAACCAAGCTTTAATAATTTTTACCGTGTCACCAAAGATGTGTGTAGCATAGCGTTATCATGGTGGCACACGTAAAAAATTGCTGGAGCTTGGTTGGGAGGTTATGTCACATTCACCATACAGCCTGGACATTGCGCCATTAGATTATCATTTATTTAGAAGTTTACGAAACTCTATGAATTATAAAACAATCACTAATGATGATGACTTGAAATCGCACTTGGATCGCGGAATTATGAAGCTACCAGAAAGATGGCAAGAGATCAACGAACAAAATGGAAAATATTTTATTGATTAAAGTTCATTGCTTGACCGAATATTATGGTACGGTGAATTCCTTATCTAATATCAGATGATTGCATAAGTTCGTGCCAGATTTGAAAATGATATTCATCGGTTAAATTTTGAAGAATACAGCTTCATTAATGAATTGTATAGTCACCATTCTTTCCTACAATTAGAAAACCCAAACCTCACCCAGACCATTCTTTTCTATAATTCAATTAACACGTTGACTGCCATGGGGGTCACCGGTGACCGGCGACGCAGCAACTAATAAAAGTACATAATTAGAGTAAATATGGATACTGATATATTTTTCAATGATACCATTGTTACTATAATGGTTTGAAGAAATTAATGCAATATAGAACATACAAACATAATTTTATTACTACATGCAAATAATATTTCAACATAATATGCATCGCATAATGAACAATTCACGTTGGCGCCTTGGGCAAACCATGGAAAATGCGCCTGGCAGTCAACGTGTTAAAAAAGAATGGTGATTACATAAATTCTTTTACACTCCGCCGTGCAGTACAGTTTGCGACATCTATGAAAATCGGGCACGAATTAATGCAATCATCTAATGTTTCCTGTCGTTTTCTTGTTACCGATGCTTAAGGACTGTGTCTCCTAGACAGCCGACACTCGCGCGGGACTGCACACAGTCACCACAGTACACTCAAACAACGCTAGATCACGTATACGTACGCGAGGATTGCAAGGGTCCAGGATTCCACTTCTGATTTCTCAATAATGCAAAGACTGGGTTTCTTGGTAGTCAAAATCGCTAGATGAAAGATCAATCTAGGGGGCTATTTGCCTCAAAAGTCCTACTGTTACGGTTACGCAGCGTAATTTTGATTATTCGCCGCGAGAAGCAACGGACAGGCGACGGTGCTGCCGCCTATCGTAGCTGTCGAATAATGAGAATTACGCGTCGTAAACGTAAAAGTAGGATTTTTGAAGCAAATAGCCCCCTAGATTGATCTTTCATCTAGCAGATTTTGACTACCAAGAAACCCCGTCTTTGCATTATTATGAAATCAGGAGTGGAATCGCGAGAAGCAATGGACAGGCGACGGTGCTGCCACCTATCGTAGCTGTCGATATGCTGTCGAATAATGAGAATTACGCGTCGTAAACGTAAAAGTAGGATTTTTGAAGCAAATAGCCCCCTAGATTGATCTTTCATCTAGCAGATTTTGACTACCAAGAAACCCCGTCTTTGCATTATTATGAAATCAGGAGTGGAATCGCGAGAAGCAATGGACAGGCGACGATGCCACCGCCTATCGTAGCTGTCGATATGCTGTCGAATAATGAGAATTACGCGTCGTAAACGTAAAAGTAGGATTTTTGAAGCAAATAGCCCCCTAGATTGATCTTTCATCTAGCAGATTTTGACTACCAAGAAACCCCGTCTTTGCATTATTATGAAATCAGGAGTGGAATCGCGAGAAGCAATGGACAGGCGACGGTGCCGCCGCCTATCGTAGCTGTCGATATGCTGCCGAATAATGAGAATCACGCGTCGCAGTTGTTCCAGTCCTTGCGCTCTTTCGATTTCGTCTAGTTCTGTTCTCGTCGTGTCCTGTCTATCGTCAGTTCGGTCTTTTCGTGATTGGTTGAGTATGGATTTAGGTGGAAAAATTTGGCGTTTTGTAGTTGGTCGTGGGTGCATTGGGAGGAGTTTCAGTTGAGGAGTGGAAAACTGTCAGGAAGTTCCTTGGTATTGTCTTCGGTCGCATGTGCTGTTCATCTGTCGGGGTTGAAACTGTCGGATTGCGGTGGTTGTTAATAGAGTCGGTCACTTCGCAGCTGAGGTGCCTGCGCTTTCTTGGCTGTAAACCACTTAAAACATCCCTTCCAGGTATGTCGGTTATCCTCTGGAGGAGCGGTGAGGTACATTTGACCTTCGGTGTTGCTCTCGAAACACGTCGTAAACGTAAAAGTAGGATTTTTGAGGCAAATAGCCACCTAGATCGATCTTTCATCTAGCGATTTTGACTACCAAGAAACCCCGTCTTTGCATTATTAAGAAATCAGGAGTGGAATCCCGGACCCTTGCAATCCTCGCGTAGGTATACGTGGTCTAGCGGCGTGCGAGTGTACTGTGGTGACTGCGTGCAGTCACGCGCGAGTGTCGTCTTTCTAGGAGACGCAGTCCTTACAGTCAGCAGAAAATCACAACTGTCACCCGAGAGGTCTTGTAAAGATTTCTTATTCGTTGCTTCGTGGCTTCGTTCGACCGTCGAAATGGCGTGAAACTGCGGTCCGCGTGTCCGCGCTCGACCGTTTCCAAGAAACACGAGCATTTGTGAAATTTTAACGAGCTGCCAGACAAATTGTGCTGTCAAGTTGATCATTCATCGTATTCGAGGGAGCGCGATGTGACAATTTGTCGATGGGGTAAAATTGTTTCAGCGTAATTTGTATTAATACTCGACAGAATGAGAGGACCTCGTTAATAGTTAAGCGTCGCGCATTAATTTCGATGCATTCGAGTTAATCAAACGTACGATAGGGAGCGATTGTCGTTCGACAATTCTGTTCTCGCGGCTTGTCACGACGCTCCGCCAATGAAATCTCGGCTCGTTGACAATGCGCGACAACCACATATACACTGCGCGGCAACAAGACTCTCTGACGAGCATAACCGAGCTTTTGACCGTCGAGAACGTAAACATTTAACAGGATTGTTTATTACAACCGATGAGCCGTGGTGTAAATATTGTCCTTTTACCCCGCGCACGCAACGCCGCAGACCGAAATATCGTTTATTCATTAAGTGGAATTATATTAATGTCTTCCGCGCCGGCTGTTTATTAATAAATCGCTGCCGAGAGAATGTGTTTTCCGAACGATCGAGCCGCAACGGCAATTTTTCTCGCGCGCCAATCAAATTCGAAATTAAATTGTATTGCCGATATAAAAATTAATAGAACGAGCCGCCGCGCCTCGGGGTTGCAATATTTTCGTCGACGAACAGTGCGCGTGTTCCTGTCGCATTTCATGCACTTCGACATTTTTTGCAATATTACCACCTTCATTGCCGATCCAGCAATCCTCAAAGTTTCATAAAATCATGGTAATTCATTTAACGACAGAAACATTGCTATGTTAACTCTTCACCTACCGGAACCCTATTAATAGGATTTTCAATAATTCTGCTGTACCAAAACAAAGCATAGAAATTTTCTTTTACATTGCAATCTTAAATGAAACTGTTAAATCATGTTACGGAGGGTGACTTTGTTAGGTTATAATGAAAATTGCTGTTGCTATTCAAGGTTCCATGAAAAAGTGTTTAGCCATGTACCATAAATTTTTTTAAATTATGCCATAATCACCGGTCGGTAATGTGTTGAGATTACCGAGTACTCTTTTAACCATGTTTCTACCATGAAGTACTGCGCTCGGTAAATAAAATTGTTTCGTCGACCACATTATTTAACAAATGTATTTTATTTTTACGTATAAACTTGGCTTTTGAACATCGCGGCCGGTGTACAGTAAATAATTACACGTTCGATCGGGTCATGAATAATATTGGTTTAAATTTACTCATCAGTAATTTACGGTTCGACCTAATATTTATTTATATTCTCTGCATCCAACACAGCAATTGAAGCGTCACTATCTATAAAATCGACTAATAATACAGAGCGAAGCTCGTAACGTGACGATCTCAAATAACTCGCAAGTTATTTGTTGTACGAAAAAATGTGTCAGAGTAGGGCACGAATCAACTAATAATTAAAAATAACTAATAGTCTGATTGATTGTTAGCCATAGCAAAATAATCATTAGTTAAATCTTTTTGATTAGTTATTCATAACTACGTGGCACTGGTTAGTCGCAGCTATAAGTAATCGTTAGTTATTGCTAATTTGCTATGATTAATCATTAGTTACTTTAATTAATCAGTCATCGATCGTTCGTTGTCAGTCGCTATTCTGCCATTAACGACTAACTAATCAAAAAATTTTATCTAATGACTGGACTGCGAATCTTTATGCAAAATAAAATCTTTCCATCTGAATCGCAAGAAACTAGGGTGAAATAAAAATTTAATTTCCTCCTTAATACATTTAATAGGTTAAAAACAATAAAATTGTACCTTTAAATTCTTCGAATGTTTTTGCTGCTTTAATATACACCTACTCATTTTCGTCGTGAATGTATACAGGGTGAGGCACTAACTATTGCCACCTCCAATATCTTCGAAAGTATGATAGTAGTAGAAAAGTTTTTGAAATAACAGTTGTATCGGACAACAGGGACCGTATTGTAGAGTTAATCTTTTGTTGCTAGGTGGAGTCGTTTCAAAAATATGAAGGTCACCTTTGTTTTTTTTAAATAGAATGCAACATTTTGTTACGTGTTTTCTGATAGTGGCCATTGAGACGAATCCAACGAGGTGTAAGATGAAGGTCTTTGATGGTCAGCAAAGGTAATTTATGACAAAAAAGGCGAAATAAATACGCATTTACAGAAGGTATTCAAAGTGATCGCTATTGGTATCGATGCAATGGTGCAATCTTCTTATCACGGATCGAGTAGTATTTCCTATCACTTTGGCACTTATCGAATCACATACTGTAACAAATTTATTGTACGAACGTATTGAATTGTACGGCGTGTACATAAATCTGTAGCTCTCACTGAATTTTGCTGGCATTCTCTGTAAATGAGAAGCATATCGGTTTGTTCTTCGAAAAAATACATCGTTTACGATCGCTTGATTCGATGATACTAATCTTACCATTCTTATTAGCGATGTCCTCCGATATCGTCCAGAAGTGTTTATTTGACATTACCAGGTTTAGTTGATACGCTGAACGAGATATCTGATGTGATTTGACACACGAACTTGAATGTCGCGCCAAAAGGGAACGATCTAGAAGATGCAATGCGCAGATTATGTGCGTCTTCTTTTGTACCCGCGTTGAGATCGAGCTTGTCTTCCGTTAGAATGCTTACTGTGCGCTTGCCGGAAATTACACTGTCCAAAGTATTATAAGTATTAAATATATAAACCAACAATATCCTGAACGTTCTCACCTACACGCCGTACAATTAAATACATTTATACAATAAATATCGTTCGATTAGCGCCGCAGTGATAGGAAATACTACTCGATCCGTGATAAGAAGATTGCAGCATTGCATCGATACCAATAGAAATCACTCTGAACACCTTCTGTAAATGGTAGTTTCTTTCGCCTTTTTGATCACAAATGACCTTTGCTGACCTTCAAAGACCTTTATGTTGCACCTCGTTGGATTCGTCTCAATAGCCACTATTAGAAAACAGATAACAAAACGTTGCATTCTATTTAAAAAAACAAAGGTGACCTTCATATCTCTAAAACGACTCCACCCAGCAACAAAAGTTTAACGCCACAATACGATCCCTGTTGTCCGTTGCAACTTTTATTTCGAAAACTTTTATACTACTATCGTACTTTCGGAGTTATTGTAGGTGGCAATAGTTAGTGCCTCACCCTGTATAATCCGCAGTATACCAATGACTATTTTGCCATGACTAACAAGCAATCAGACTATTAGTCATTTTTAATTATTAATTGATTTGTGCCCTACTCGACTTTTCGAGAAACAGTAACTTCTCCTCTGTTTCGCAGCTATCATCGGACGTCACGGTTTGCGATCCTCCCCGTCGAGAAAAACTTTCCGGCCGACGCAGCCGGGAACTCGATTAGCCGCGGCGGGCTTTGTCAATCCGCGACGAGACCCACGGAGAATTCCATTCCTGCACGGTTTCGTCTGGGGATTCGCGGAGCGCCTCGTTTTTCGGCGAAGGGCGTGTCGGATGATGATTTCTCCCAGGCGGGCGTCGACGGTTCCGCTCGAAGGACTTTGCAGCGCGACCGTGCTCACGACCGATGATTAATGACGAACCCGTCTGATATATCACCGTCATTTTTCACGCATAGATGGGACCCGGTGATATCCCCTCTGGCTCGCGTGCGCGCGAACGCGCCCAACCGGACATAAGGGGAGACGTCCCTGTAAACGACTTATTTTTTTATCCGTTTTTCGGAATTTCTTGCAAACAGACCAGCGCGCTAATCTTTCCGGAACTTTCAGGGTGCTTTACAATATTATAAAATTACGATAAACACGAAAGAAATCGTAAATTCATCTTTTTCCGCATATTTTTCTGAATACCCCTCGGTACTGTATTCAACACTAAACGATAACGTCAAATGACCGGTTTTATATTTTTCATATTACAATTATTGAAATTATGAATTTACTTATACGTGCAAACTGATTCGATGAATTTCTTTATCCAAGAACGTATTGTTATAAAAACTGCAAGAAATCTAAATAAATAGAGTTTTGTCTTTCTTGCAAGCTAAAACATTTTAATCGCTTTTAGTGCTCACTAGGTTTAGTGTTAGCAAATTCAGTAAACGAACAAGGATATACTCACAAGGGAGGTTACCCAACCGTAACAAGCCGAATCTACTGGATTACATCGGAAAAACGCAAACGTTTCTAGTTACGGAAGAAAAAGTGCAGTACAAAAGAAATTAATTTTTTTAAATCAGTTTATACTAAAAGAGTCGACATTCGAAGACGTACAAATTGGATTTTGAAATTTTCATCTAGGCCTAATAGTTTCGGAGATAATCAGTTAAACGAATTTTTTACCTCAACTTCGAGTGCTATTTTCACTCCTTGAACACGAATGTTGGCAGCTATAAAAAAAATACGTGTGAAATATTGTTTTGAGTTCTATATCATATCAAAATTTCGTTATAATCGGCGTAGGACAGTTGGGTAAACTACCTTAGATCAAATAAAAATATATTCTACACTCGATATTGGAAACGATATTGGAAACAACATTGCAAACGATTCAGCTTTAGTGCGTCTCGGCGACTAATCAGCAGTCGCGCAACTGACCGTGTACTTTTGCAGGATAGTGTATAGACGTGGGACAGGGATGTACCAGTAGAACGTGCCGCAAAAACTGACAACTTCATTATTATAGAGCCGGATAGGAGAGAGTGAAGGGGTGATAGGGGTGGATGGAGGGTGAGTGGTCTGCGGCGCGTGGAAATACGATGGAAATGCGAGAAACGGCTCGGCGAGACGCGGAAGGTTCGCAGAAACGGGAGGGAAAAAATGGTGGAGGAAAAAGGAAAACATTCGCGACGTACCAATATTATCGCCGGTGACTTTTCATCAAGTTCCCAGGGCACAATGGTCGTGATTCATACGCGGACGCGCGAGGATAAGTATCGGAAGCGACGAGCTTGCCAGGTTGAAGCACTTATCGCGGCAGTCGTCCGTGAAAAATGTTATTGGTACGTCTTTCTCGGTAGACAAGCGTAATCTCGTGTATAGTCTGCCGTTCTGTAATTTACACATCGCCGCGTATATACCCGCGAGGCGACGCGACGCGTCTAGTCTGCTTGCGAGAATCGATGGGAACCCGTACCTTTTCGGCTTAGCCGGCCCGTGAGAGTGTTTTTATGGGATCTCTACGGGCACACGTTTCTTCCACCTCATGGCGGAAGTCCACTTAACGGAGACTTTATCGGATGACGCTCTAACGTGCACATCCGCTTCAAAGATTAGAGGTGTGCGAGAACCCGAAAATATCTTCTTAAGGACTGCGTCTCCTAGACAGACGACACTCGCGCGTGACTGCACACAGTCACCACAGGTACACTCACGAGTATTCTATACACTTCTGCTTTATGAATACAATTGTAGTATCGAAAAAAGAATGAGAATTTTATTATAATCGTTTCGTTAATCGTTTCGTTTTGCGTCTTTACAGCTGTCGAACCGTGTTCCGTCTCCCTGTGTCGTCGTCGTGACAACGCATCGACACACGGCGGGCCGTTAAATGTTATAAATAGCTGATCGGTGGTTTGACATAGAATATGTGGTTTGACATAGAATATGTGGTTTGACATAGAATATGTGGTTTGACATAGAATATTTCTACACACTGGAGATTTTTATGCAAAATAAAAATGTTCTGCATTGATTGTGGGCAGCAGGATTAAAATAAAAATTGATTTCATCCGTTAATGATTTTGTTGCATTAAAAACAACGTTACAATATTTTTAAATTTTTCTAATCTTTTGTTGTTTTATATTTTACCCAGCCAATTTCTTCATGAATGCATAAAGATGCACAGTCTATTTACGAATAATGCAAAGACAGGGTTTCTTAGTAGTCAAAATCGCCAAATGAAAGATCAATCTAGGGGGCTATTTGCCTCAAAAGACCTACTTTTTCGTTTACGACGCGTAATTCTCATTATTCGGCAGCATGTCGCGAAGCCGCGAGAAGCAATGGACAGGCGACGGTGCTGCCGCCAATCGTGGCTGTCGATATGCTGCCGAATAATCAGAATTACGCGTCGTAAATGTACAAGTAGAACTTTTGAGGCAAATAGCCTCCGAAAGTGATCCTTCATCTAGCGATTTTGACTACTAAGAAACCCCTTCTTTGCATTATTGACAAATCAGGAGTGGAAGCCCGGATCCTTGTAAGTGTGCGTGTACTGTGGTGACTGTGTGCAGTCACGCGCGAGTGTCGTCTCTCTAGGAGACGCAGTCCTTAACGTCACCAATCAACCTGGAAATAAAAAAAAGAGTGAGTGATTTGAGGATTTTGATGTCAATTGCAATTTTAACGCTGAACCTACCACCACCTGTAAAATGACCGGTTCCAGATTTTTCATTTCACAATAAATTCCGTGTTCTCCTCTTTTGTACAATACTTTTTTACGCAGAATTTCGAGTAAAAATATTAGACATTTAAAAAACTGAAGGTGATCCTCATATCTCGATTAAAAAGCAAAGTAATAAATAACAAGTTAGAGCACCGTACGTTCTCCTTGTAACCATGCAACTTTTGTTGGAAACATTTTTTCGTACAACAAATAACTTGCGAATTATTTGAGAATGCTGTCATTTTTCTAAAGCAACATGTACCGGCTACTTTTAAAGCTCGGCAGGTTTAGTGTTAAATCCGACAAATTCGCAGTACCAAAAGAAAATATGAATTCTACAAAAGTTTGCTTCCGAATATTATGTTATTTTCATTCTATATCAGTTTGACTCGTCTCATCCTAGCACTTCGAATGAATTATAATTCCACGGATGCTTTAGAGACGATCTCTATCAAGCCGGAATCTCCCGCGCTCGACCCATTAAATTCCACGGACCGCAAGCATGCATTAGCACTCGATCTTTTCAAGCCTTTCAACGTCAACACGTACGCAATAGCGAATCGTTTCGCAATTGTCTAGATGCCACCCAAAGTTTGCACGCAATTTTGAAACTCGTCGGGCCGGAACAGCTAACCGTTCTCGGCGAATACCGAGGAGCGTACGAAACGTTTAACGAATTTGGAACAGAGCGAGTTTTCTTTGGTCGTTTTAGCGAATCCGAAACGTTCGGAATACGCGGGTGATTAATTTGCAGCTATCTAGCGGGAGGAAGTTAATTCGCCGGGCTCAAAGGGGTGTTCAATTATTAAAAGCGGAGCGGGACGGGGCTAATGCCGCGAGACTCGTCGTTTAAACTATAATTTAAGTTACACCGAAGTTTTGGAAAAGCCGAGCAGTTCCTCCCGACGGCGGCGGCTGCTGCTTCTCCCCGAGAGCGTGTCACGGCTTCCTCCGAGCGGATCGCGAGAGCCGGAATTCTCGTTTCGGTATTCAAGAATACAGCCGTGTCTTTCGCGGGCCACTTTCCACGGGGGAAACTGCGCTGCACGGCCGCTTCGATTCGCGAACCGGCAACGATGCGACCGGGAAGCTCAAAAACATGTTCCTAACTTCGCTGAACCGAGAGGAGACAACTCCTGGCCTGGGCGCTGTACGTGACTTGCCTGGCGAGGAATTATTAAACTGGCTCGTAATTGAATCTGACCGGCTTTTGACCACGTAGATGCATATTCCGGGCTGCAGTCGGCGGCGCAGCGCCGTTGCAGTCTCCGTGATCGCTGTTTCTACGCCGGAACCACTCGTGTAACAGCAATTTCCCATTAAATTCTACAAGACACGACCAAATGTTCTTCGGTCCTCTTTTTGGCTCAAACGTACCGAAATTGTCACAAAGAACTGCGAGACGCAATTGTTCAAGCGAATCTCACGGGGCTACTAGTTTATAAATTCAACTCTGCTGCAGTCACCGATTAACACCTCGACGCCCCCAGAAATGGCAGGCGGAATTAATTGTTGAAATTTGCAATTTTTATTTCACTCGGTAAACTATTTTAGAGAATTTTCTAGGTCGCTGGTTTCGTACTGAAAATGTTTTTATACTCTTCTAAAATATAAACTCGTCTTTAATCGAATGTAAAGGTCACTGGATCAAAATGTGTCACACAATCTTATACCCAAAGAACGGAGCAGGATTAAATTTAATAGACAGAGTGCGGTTCTTTGTGCAAAATGAAAATTGAAATTGAACGTTATTTATTCCCTTAATCATTTGAATACAGAAATCATGTATCGACATCTTTACTTCTCAAAATTTTCCTGGAATTTTGAATTTCATCTACTCAATTTTCCTATAAACGCATAAAGATCCGCAGTGTACTATTAGATTTTAATCAACTCTTTATCCTTTTTTCTTAACGTATTATGGAAGCCGTTGACAATGATTAACCTCAGTATATTACTCACGCAAAGAGATTCCAAAAATACCATTCGACCAGACGGAATTTAAAGCATTTCACCCGCAGTCTGATTAATTATTAACAGCAGAATATGAGAATTTCTATTATACAAAGAGTAGTCGTATGGAAATATTCATTTCTCCATTATGCGACTAAAATAATGATCATTCTCCGAACGAAAGTACTCATCACACTTATTAAATTAATTTATATTCGAAAAGAACAGTATCAGATACTCATTAGCATGGTCAACGATCAATTCCTGTTTTAATTTTATTCTTTGACGATACTTACATTCCACTTGTTTCTTCCATTGAGGAATGTGCTATCCACAGTGAATGAATCTGAAGAAAATTGACAAGCTTGGAACTGCGTCAGAATATTAAAAAAAGAAAAAATGTAATTGTTGCACATATTATAAGTAGACAGCGGATTTTATGTATTTATGGCAAAAACGAGTAGGTGTAATTTAAAGCACTAAAAGCATTAGAACAATTTAAAACTACTGTTATATTGTTTTTGACCTATTAAACATATTTTGAAAGAAAATAAATATGTTTTTATTTCACTCCATTTTGTTACAGTGCAAGTAGAAAATGTTTATTTTGTTGATTTTATGTGTTTATGACAGAAATCAGTAGACGCAATTTGAAACATTGAAGACATTAGAAGAATTTGAAAATATTAATGTATTATCTTCAGCCTATGAAACATATTAAAAAGAAAAATAATTTTCGTAATTTGAAACAGTAAAGACATTAGAAGAATTTGAAAATATTAATGTATTATTTTCAGCCTATGAAACATATTAAAAAGAAAAATAATATTCTATTCTAATTTGCTATTCGGATACAAACATTTCATCCGCTATCTAATTACAAGTTACAACCAGACCTTGGGAAAATAGTATTTTAAATAGTAAATAATAAATAATCCTATTTATTTTAAAGTATGTGTACAACTTCGAAAATAAAATGTTATTTGATGGAGCAATTTTTGAAAATAAGATAATTGATTTGAGGCTGTAATTTTTAAAAATAGTATTTGAAAATAGTATTTTATTTGAAAATACTGAAAATATTTGTATTTTGTCGTTATTTTCAATTTTAATTTTAAATATTGCTGAAGATAATGGTTAAAATTTGATACATTTACGAGTGTAAGTCGTTTTTTAACGATAAGATAGACTGTATGTTTATACGGTTTCTCAGGGTATTATAACAATGCGAAAAGTAAAATATTTTATTTCGTGTTTCACATTGTTAAAATAGAAATATTTTATTTTGTGGATCAAATCGTTGAAACAGAAATATTTTATTTTGACGTTCAGATTGTTCAAATAGGAATATTTTATTTTCGAAATTGTATATCTTATTTAAAATACTATTTCCTTTAAACGAAATAAAATCTGAAATATTAAATAGTACTTGAAATATTTCTTTCGCCAAATAATGCCCACCTCTGGTTACAACAGTGCCACTTGGGAATAGGTAAAAGTTATACTTACATATATCGGCATCGAATTTTGGCTCGCTAGATCCGCGATCTGTGCATCGATCATAATTCACGGCTGAAAATGGAACAAGAAGAGTCGTTGTTGTCAGGGTGTCGTGTATAAAAGCGACGCCAGTGCAAAAAGGTTAGTTGGCTAATATTAGGTTGCGGGTGGTAAAGGAACGGTGCGGGGATAAGTGTCGGGACGAAAGGGGTTGGGGTGAAAGGGGAAGGGTAGGAGGAAGAGAGCAAAGTAGAAGCCGTCGCTTTTCCATCGATGGAAGATTGAATAATTCAAAAGCGTCTTGCCCAGCGATTTTCAAACGGCGAGCACCCACTTCTGCTTGCGACCGCAATCCCTGGTCTAATTCCGCGTCTCCGAATAAATGCATACTATTAATGGCAGGGTGGTAGAAGAGGGTGGTCGACGGGGGAGGGATGGGAGGTTAGCTGCCAGGAGGACGACGCTTTTACGTTTCGATTCGTATATCCAACTCCTCTCGCCTTAGCTGAAGTACGCCGGGAATAGGGAATTCCTCTGGCCGATCTCGATATTCACGGGCGACGTTTGTCTACGCTTCTGAAGAAAAATCGAAGGTAAGAGCTCGAACATTCCCCTATGAGCTATGCATACATGCTCCGGTTATCCCGCGTCCCGATATTCCTCGGGAAGCTTTGCGGCCATTAAATCGTCTTCGAGGTATCAAACACTTTTTATTTCGCCAGACCCTCGAGTCGATGTTCTCGCGAGATTATGCTGACGATTGCAGATCATTGTAATTCGCGACGGGAAATTGTTCGGCACGATTCATGTATCAATGTTGACGCAATGTAGATTGCGAACGTTCGTGACATGTTTTCATCATTGTAAATCAAGAATGTCTATCGCGTCGAGAACCAAAGAAAGATCGTTCTTCTTCCCTGTAAGCGAAGAAAAATTTAAAACTTACAAAACAACAGTGCTTTTATGCACGAATCATGTTAAACTGTAAAGAAAGCTTCGAACTTAGAATTTACTAACCTCTTATATTCGGCACAGAAGATATTGGATGTAGCACACGTTGAAGATTAAATGAAGACTGTTTTTCTTCAATGCAAGTGTAAAAGAAAAATTAAAAATTTCAGAAAACAGTGCACTCATGTGTAAATCAAGGTATACTGTGAAAAAAGCTTTAAATTTAGAATTTACTAACCTCTTGTATTCTGCACAGAAGATATTGAATGTAGCACACGTTGACAATCTAACGAAGACTGTTTTTCTTCGCTGTAAGTGAAGAAGAAATATTAAAACTTGCTAAAAACAGTGTACTTATGTGTAAATCAAATTATACAGTAAAAAGAAGCTTCAAACTTAGAATTTACTAACCTCTTACATTTGACAAAGAAGATATTAGCTCGTGACAATTTTTGATCATTGTAAATCAAGAATATAGTCTTCTGTATTAACAGCACGTTCATGTTTTAATCAATATTAGTTCTATCACGTTGAGAACCAAATGAAGCTGTTTTCCTTCACTAAAAAGAAAAATAGAAAAAATAGAAAAAATGTAGAAAAATTAAAAACTTGCAAAAAAACAGTGCATTCATGTATAAATAAAGTTAAACTGTAAAAAGCTTCAAACTTAGAATTTACAAACCTCTTATATTTTATATGAAAGATAATTGGCACGTTGAGAACCAAATGAAGATTGTTTTTCTTCGCTGAAAGTGAAGAAGAAAAATGAGAAACTTGAGTGAGAATTTAGTAATAATAATAATGACCATGATTGACTGCGATTACCCTGTCCCCCCTTAATCGAATGACTGTAGCAAATCGGAAACACAGTTTCGCAGTATTGTTGTGGGCGAAGACTGTCCGAGGACCGTCTGGCGAGGGTTAATCTCTGGCGAGGGTGTCGCCGGGTCTCTTTCGCAACTGAAATCCTCCGTGAAACGAACAAAGCGAAAGAGCCCAGGGTCAAAGGTGTCTGAAGCGTTGTCTGGTGCGGTTGTCGTATCCGGGATGCGCGTATGCACGCACGCGACACATCCACAAGCTTGTGCACGGCACGACGCGTCGGTGCGCGTGTGTACACGCTCGGTGGTGCAGCCAGAGGTTTTTGAACGTTGCGGATGCAGCCACCCCACTAGACAGAAGAGACTGTCTAGTGTCAAGTGGCAGCGTGGAGGGCAGGGGGATTCTCGGTGCCACGGAAGAAGGGGAACCGGTGATTGTCCGTGAAAAGGGACGGGGGTGAAAAGCTGCGGGGGTTGGAAAGCGTCGGGGGTCGCGAGGGGTAACGATGGCTTGTCGCATGCAGAATCGCGGCTCGATGATCGTGATAAAACGACGCCATTAGTGCGTCGCTGAAAACTTGGTCCGCAGCTCTGGAAATATTTCCGGTTTCTTCTCCTCGTTTCGAAGATCTCCCGAGGAAGACTTTTTCTGTCCGCCCGCTCCAGCTTCCGGGTAAACGATGACGCCATGAATCGCCCGTGCTCGAAAGCTTTTATCGCGGCCCCGCAAATATTTGTGCGTTTGTTTTGTTCTAGACGGGATCCTCTCGAACAGGCAGACAGGGTAGATTTTTACGTTAAACAGCGGCCAGCCTGAGTAGATTAACCTAGTTTTTTTTTGATAGGGGACTCATTGTTTGAGCAAATGCCGATTGAATGGTGTACGTATGTAGAATCGTTCTCATCGGACGAGAATGAACGTCTGTGCGTACACTACATTTTTACTACGAATGTTCAGCATGGTTTGGAGACAATAATTAAATAACGTGCAGACAATTGTGTACATACCTCGTACAGGCACATTTGCTGCAACCACATTCCCACAACGACGTCAACACAGAAAATGAATTTTGGTTTCGTATCGCCTACTGAATCTGCGAAAGATAAGATAGTTCATAACAGTAGGCTGCGGATTTTTATGCATTCATGAATTCCAAAGATTTTGAAAAAAATTCTATAAAATAAAATTCCACAGAACCTTTTTTACGATTTTAATTTGTTTCAGATCTACAAAGACTGCTACCACTGAAAAGAACATTTCACACGAGTTCACTTTCTGAAAATTTGCCTACGACAAATTGAAAATTGCATAAACATCCGCAGTCTATCCAGAAGTATGCGTACATTTCATGTTTACTACGAATGTTTAGCATGATTTGGAAACAATAGATGCCTGAGACAATTATGTGCATAGCTCATATATTATAGAGATACATTTACTGCAACCACATCTCCACAATGACGTCTAGGAAGAAAACAAATACTGTAAGACACAAGATGGTCGATCGATAATAGGGCTGTAACTTTTCCGAAGCTTCGAAGATTTCGAAGCTTTGAAGTTTTTGAAGGAACGAAGGGACCTTCGAAGTTTCGAAGTTTCGAAGTCTTCGAATTCTTCGTAGTCTTCGAAGTCTTCGAATTCTTCGTAGTCTTCGAAGTCTTCGAAGTCTTCGAAATTTCTAAATTTCTAAATTTCGAAGTTTCAAAGTTTCGAAGTTTCGAAGCTTCGAAATTTCGCAATCTTATACCGTGTCACGATTTTTGATAAGTAAAAATATTAACTGTCAGTCACCGGTGACTGACATTGAAGTTTCCGTTTGAACTTTCCGTAATTAAATTATATTTAAAAAATATACTACGGAGGTTCGAAATTAAAAACTTTGATTCTCATCGCCTTCGAATTACCAGAAAGCTAACCTTCGAAATTTCGAAGTTTCGAAGCTTCGACATTCGAATCTTCGACATTCGAATCTTCGACATTCGAAGCTTCGAAATCTTCGACCTTCGAAGTTTTTCAAATCGAAGCTTCGAAATCTTCGACCTTCGAAGGAAAGTTACAGCCCTAATCGATAATTCTCAAAGAATAGTCCAGAGAAATTAATTTTCGGTGGCACGTTACGTTCGCGAATGTATGACACAATTTCGCGAACGGCTCGTTCCACGGTCACGGAGAAGAATGCGGCGAAGTCGGTGGCGCACTACGTCTCCGGAACCCTCGAAATGAATCGAGCCGAAACCCACATATTCTTCGAGGATTCCGGAAGATTTACACCGTCGAATAAACCCGCGTTCACGCGGTGTTCCGGCCTGTAACTGCATTCAATGCGCTCGAGCCTGAAATATGGGTAAACGTTACACTGCAAGTATTACCGCGTCACCGGCGATGAAGGTGTTATATTTCCGCGCTGTTACGCGAAATCTCGGCCGCGACACACGGTTTACGGGGGATCCCCCGGTGCAGCCGAATGGGTTCGCCCCGAAACTACCTGAATATCGTATTTCATGCGTGTATATCAGTGACTGCATTCACTGTCTGGCCCGTGATTGGAACGCGGACGTTGCTGCGCCGGAATTCTGCGTTTCTTTTTCGATCAATCCGATGTTTTTCTAATTCACGCCCCCGCACTATAGTCGCTTCAACGAGGATACTGGCCCACGCGAACCGCCTGTGTAATAGCTTCAAATTTATGGTCAGCGTTGCACCGTGATTTACAGTCGTTATAAATACAGGGTGGTCCGCTCAAATAAGGCCACCGAAATATCTCTTCAGGTTATTACAATGCAAAAAAATATTTGTTACGTAATGTGCATGGTGTCAACGGACCAAACATCTGGCAAGAATATTTTTCTCCGAATGTCATTTTCTTCGGAGTTATCAAGGTCATCGATGTTTTTTTATACACAACTACATTTTTTTTGTATTGCATCGAGTAAATAATCGAAAAATACTTTCATATATGTATAATAACGTGTCCTTGAAGTGACCTTGATCTCCGAAAATTGGCGTTTCTTTGCGTGGTCCGTTTAAGTAAGACCACCTAAATATCACTTCAGGTTATTGTAGTGGAAAAAATATTTGTTTCGCAATGTGCATGGTGTCAACGGACCAAACATCTGGCAAGAATATTTTTTTCCGAATGTCATTTTTTTCGGAGTTATCAAGGTCATCGATGTTTTTCGATACATAATTACACTTTTTTTTGTACTGCGTCGAGGAAATAATCGAAACATACATTCAGATACGTGTAACAACGTTAGCTTGAAGTGACCTTGAGATACCTGACCTAAAAGATTAAGAACTGATCTGAAAGCTCTCGATATACATACTTTAAAATAAATGTTTAATGTTCTCGGCGCTACGGTTTCGATCAATTACTACTGAGAAATCAAAAAAACAATTTTGCAGATTATCAAATAATCATCGACGTTTCGATTCTAGTTTGAATCATTTTCAAGATGTATTTGCCTTGCGTCTGTAACAATATATATTTGTTGTACAATTTTCAAAATGCACTATTAAACTGCTTAAATGTAATTAACAAAACTTGTTTGCAAATATTGTTCATAAAACCAACTTACTTGTTTTTGATGTGATTTAATACTTTAATATGGACATCGTGACACACGTGTGTCATCGATGCTTGTTGTCAAGATACTGAATATATTCGAAACGATCTAGGTTACACCGATCGATATTAGACGGTAAATTTGAACTTTAAAATGCAGTACATTTCTCAAAAGTAGACCAATCGACTACATTTTTTTCGAGCAGTTAGAAGAACTGTTTCACTATACGATGTGCACAATTTTGAAGACAATGTACAGGGTGAGTTGTTCGAAAAAATGTTACGAAAAAATGTTACGAAAAAATGTTACGAAAAAATGTTACGAACAAAAGTTGCATGGTTCCCTGAGGGACATACCGTGCTCTAATCTATTTTTCATTACTTTGCTTTTTTATCGATATGTGAGGGTCGCCTTCAGTTTTTTAAATGGAGTAAATTATGAAATTCCCCGTGTAAAAAAATATTATACAAAGCGGGACTCACTGCATATTAAGTTGCAATCGCTGCACCTCTGTTTATCCATTTTTATCCCGTTCACGGAAGAATTGCAATCCCGGCAGATAAATGGAGAAGGTTAGTTGGAAGAGTGTGAAAAATTCATCGAAAACGGTTTTGTGCGTTTTGTTTCGCAACGATGAATGCTCTAAAAACAATGCGGCAATTTAATTTACGACCTTATACAGCCGATAAATAAACGTCGTTTTTGTGTTTTACGCGTTCGCTGTAATCAAAGGGAGAGAATCGCAAAAGAGAGTCGGGAAAAGCCGGCCGCGACAATAAACATAAATCAAACATGACTTCCAGAGGAAGTTTAGTGTGACAATGTCCGAGGAAAAGTGTAACCACCGGTGGCATTGAAAAAAAAAAATCTATAAAAAGACGATCGCGGAACTGAATCGCGTACGAGGAAATAAAATACGCAGCGGAAGAAAAAGCTGAAGAAAGTTAACGAGAGAGTCGAAGGAACCGCGGGAAAACGGGATTATGTTATGCTGTCGTGACGGGAGTTCATGAAACATCGTCTAGCTGTTGGCAGATAGTTGACCAAGGTCGTTTCTTTATATTAGACTCATAAAAGCACCCGAGCCAGTGAGTTTATACGTCGGCAATTGCTACATTTCCCATCTTCTTCGGTTCTTTCTCACCGGTGCTGTCGAGTTGGCGAAGGTTCCACCGATGCTGGCCAGAACGAGAGTGCGATTAATGGATCCGTAGTCGCTAACAGACCAATCCGTCGCTCGTCGGTGATCTTCCACTTGTCTTCAGGCTGCAATTCGTAAAACGAGCCATCTCCACGATCTGATTACCTCTAGATTTACGGAACTCAATTTTGTTAATTCGATCAATTTCTAAGTCTCTCTTCTATTCTTGCTTAGCCATTTATACCGACGTTGACGCCGTCAATTCATGATTACGTCATAAACGGATCCCAACAAGAGCGGAACATTTAAATTCCAAATAAATAAAAATGTAAATATTCGTTTGTTCGAAATCTTAAATCTCCGAAAGTTCTTCATCGATTGCTTTGAAATTTTTACACAACGTTGCTTTCGAATATGCGTGTGTTTTTATAACAAAAAATATTGTATAATTTAACCTATTTTTTTTCTATTTAATCTATTTTTCTTAAGTTTTCTTTTCCATTTAACCAGACTGAGCCACAGCAACGCGTGGCCGGGTACAGCTAGTTACAAATAAAATACAGTTTCTTGATTTACTACCGAAATTATTTAATCATAACGTAAACTTATTATAAATGCCCTCCTCAGCGTTGCTGGCACATTTGCGTTAATTTGACGAAATTTTCAATCGCATTTTAGCATAATTGTGATCCAGAGATACAGGATTTAATCTACTTCGAGGGTTGGGTGGTCGTAGG
Organism: Lasioglossum figueresi; assembly: GCA_028455805.1. NCBI lineage: Eukaryota > Metazoa > Arthropoda > Insecta > Hymenoptera > Halictidae > Lasioglossum > Lasioglossum figueresi. Next base: position 14,852,649 of record CM052194.1, read on the forward strand.
TTTGTTCACAAACTTTTAACTTAAAAAAAACCCCAAAGGAAGAAATCCAAAGGCGTTAAAGAGTCATCGTTTTTCAAAACGAAAAATACAGTTTCTTGATTTACTGCCGAAATGATTTAATCATAGAGTAGACTCAATATAAATGCTCTCCTCATCGTTGCTGGCACATTCGCGTTCTTTTGACGAACTTTTCAATCACATTTTAGCATAATTGTGATCTGAGGGATACAGGGTTTAATCTCCTATTCCAAGGCTTGGGTGGTCGTGGGTTTGTTCACATAACCTTTTAATTTCAACAAACCCCAGAGAAAGAAATCCAAAGGCGTCAAAGAGTCATTGTTTTCCAAAAACAGATGAGATTAGATGATCGAGTTCCAAAAGTGTTTCGGTGATTGGAAACAGCGCTGACATAAGTGTGTAATACCTAATGGAGACTATTTTGAAGGAGATAACATTCACGTAGACGAATAAATAAAATTCCATTCGAAAAATGAAATTTCCCGTTATATTGTTTAGCACACCTCGTACGTGCTAGTGACTCGCAAGAAGTTAAGCAGCGTTTCCGGGGCACCGGTAACTGGCGCAACAACTCTGCATAACGCAAATGCATCTACGTCACTCACATATCTCTCGGTCTCAGAATCTCGGTGTTTCCTGTTGCACCTGCGTCTTTTCTCATAACGAATTCATCGAACCCTCCATCTGTAATACCGTTCCTGTTCAAATATTCACACTCTATCAACAGACGGAACACCGGAAGCCTTTTTTGGTTGCGAGACGTATCGTTCGAAGGATTCATGCGTCCGAATAAAAATAACGGCGCGAATGATCCTGGGAATGAACGCACTAAAGTGTCGCTTCCCATGACAGTAGCGCTTCGGTGCAGGTGGGAACAAAATGGCTGCGAGCTCGGCAGAATTCGAAATCGAGGGGTGAACAAGGGAATGTTGGTCATTAAGACGTCGGAGAGACGTCTATGAAATGTTTGTCGCTTCGATTCGAACATCCTCATGCTCTAACACAGACTCTGGATTGCATGCATTTATAACAAAAATGAGCAAGTGCAATTTAAAACAGTGAAAATATTAAAAGATTTTGAGAATATTAACTCTTCGATCATTGCGTTCTCGTATAAGGACATACTAAATAGATTTAGTAATATACTAAACATTTATATTTTCAAAGAACTGCTTAGCAAAGCCATGATTTTTATCCAGAAATAAATAATTCGTGACCGAAAGGGTTAATATATTATTTTCATCGTATTAAAATTATTAATGAAGAACATAAAAGATTTAATTCCTGCATCTTGCAATTGATGCGCATACTTTTTATTTTGCATAAACATCCGGAGTCTAGCGACGAGCAACCCGCAGTGGGCCAAAAGGGGAAACCTAATACTACGTACAGGCCGCAACCAATGCAATATTAAATGCTTTGTTGCGTCGTCAGCTCTAATTCCAGTCTGTTTACGCTACGGTCTCCTAGTGCCTCTTTAATAAATTATTGCTTTTAGACCCAGATACGGCTGGAAAGTGCCAGAGGATCCTCGGTTCGGTGGCTTTAAATTAAAATTCGCTTGCAGTTGATCCGCCGTGTCCTTCCAAATCATTAAATTTTAAAAAATGTTTACTTCGACACAGATATCTTTCCACTGCATATCAAACAAACAGCACTTCCATTTATACAAGTAAAAAAGTATTCGTATGTCCAACCTGTCAATAAACTGCCGGTGTTCATTTTTAATTTTGCGTTTTCGAGAATCCGAGCTCGTGGCAAAATACGAAAATACTCGATCGTTGTACAGTATTTTATCGATAAATGTCCCAAATGTCTGGCCGACAATTGTCCCAGAACTATCCCCACTCCTGCGGGGTGTACCCCCTTGAGGGGCCGAGAAGCTCGAGAGGACTCGGTCGCCGAGAAGTGACATCATACGGCTCGGGTATATCGGTGAGACACCACTAATCCAATGACAAAACTTCTTTATTTTTCATTATTTTTTTATGGGACTTTCATCAACATATTCGTGGCATTTTTCTAATGCAAATGATACCAAATACGATATAATTCCCATGACATTTACTCGTGTAATGAACGATGAAAATTTCGAACGTAAGGAAGAACAGCGTATGGGAAGTTCTTTCGCAGTTCTACGCGTCTCTTCCTTTCCCATAAGCTGTCCTACTTTGCGTCGAAAACTTTCATCGTTCATTACACAAGTAAACACATATCACATATCATATTTCGTATTACTTTTAATAGAAAAATGCCACGAATATGTTGGTAAAAGTCCCATAAAAAAATAATTAAGAATAAAGAAGTTTTGTTATTTGACAAGTTATGTTTACACTTCTCGGCGACCGAAGCCTATCGAGCTACGCTGTCCTTTTCTACGTTCGGTAAAAGTCAAAGAATGGTATCCCTGGCGGATAATTGTTCCTGAGCAGACCCGTGTTGGGGACAATTATCGATAAAGTACTGTACGAAGAATGTGTTTCTTGACGCAGTTCAGCGAAGACTGTCGAATACTAGAAAAAAGTAGCTGTGAAGTAAGAAAACAATGTATCGAAAATCGTGGACGAGTGATGAACGACACGTTGCTTATCGGTTGCTCATCGCTGCTCCAACGGATTCAAAGTGGAAAAGCAGTTGCTGCGAAGGGAGCTGACTTATCTACTCCGTTCATGTTAGGGGTTGCCAAAAACGGGTGTTGCATGATATAGCAGGAGAGAAGTAACTTGGCAAGGGGGACACTTCGGAGGCCGTTCTCTCGACTAGCTGGACGAGAAGGAGGTACAGTAAGTATGCGAGAGAAGCCATTACCGTCGAATAGAGTGCGCGCGAGGGTGCACGTTGCGCGGCGAAAAAAAAAAACGGGGCCACGGTTGGATATGCGGGGGGTGTAGGTTGGGAAAATAGCGCGCTTTGTGCCGCGGGTGATGCTAGTCTTTATGGTGGTGCTCGGCCATAACGATGCCCATTGCATTGTGCCTGGTATAAAGCGGCGAAACCTCCGGCGAGGATCTCGAACCTGGCGCCGAGGACGCCGCGACGCGCGGTCCGGAGCGTCTTCCGTCTTTCTCCGGTGTCATCCCGGCCCGTTTCTCTCGTAATGCGGCCAGACGACAAAAGAAACGAATGTCACCGGCGAACCGGTCCTGCTCGACCGCCCACGCAAATGATTCCTCCCTCTTTTGCGGGGGCCGATCGCGATCCCCGGAATGCGTCTGCGGAGGAAATCAACCAGATCACGCCCGCGCCCGTCGCCTTTCACCCGAAAACGCCGGGACGAGGCAAGATAACAGCCGAGAAATCGCACTTGCGAATTGGCTTCGCTATCATCCTCGACGCTCCCAGTTTTTCGAACGAACCGCAGCCCTCTTTCTGCGAGACTCCGCGTCGTTGAAAGGTCTCTGGGGTGCGCTACGGGGCTGCGAAAATTCTCTACTTTAAGTTCCGTAAAATTTCTTTACATAACCTAGCGGCGACCATTTTTACAAGTCTATGACCCACGGCTAAAGACTTTTTCATGGGACTTTAAATGGCTTCAATAGCTACAATTTCATTTGGAACGTGTCACCTCCAAGATCCGTCATGTGAGCGCCCGTTGCGTGAACGCCCATTTTGTGGACCCCCATACACGCAGACGTACGCTACTGTGAAAAAGAAAGAAGGGCCCGGTCATATTGAATAGAAAAGCGTAAACAATCAAATAAGAGCACAGCAAGTTGCGAAAAAGAATTTCGCTGTTTAATTGAATAGTTCTGAGAATTATGTGTTCATTTTATTAAATGCAATCAATCAATCGTTGTACAATACAATTTCTACGTAAAGATATTGTTTTTCATTATATCGTATAATTCTACTGGTTTCTTTTTTCTTTTGCACGGTAATGTACGTGTACGTACACGTTCTTGCATCTCGCTGATCTTACAAGCGAGGTTAGAATATTTAACTCTAAATAGCCCTCAATGTTAAGGATGAAAAATCTCTTTTATGAAATACCCCCGAAACTGTTAGGCCTAAAGAACAATTTCAGAATCCAATTTGTGCGTTTTTGAATGACGACTCTTTTAATGTAAGCTACTTTTTTTTAAATATGAAGAATTTTAAAAAATCATATTGAATGGAAATATTCTAGGTCAGAAGAAATGTTTAGTTTTCGTGATAAAATTGTTCCTAATGCAGATATGAAGTTATTTGTAATAACAACGTGTCAACCTATAAATACCTAACATGGCCGTCGCGATCTGCTGCAAACTACATACTATTTTTAACGTTTTCACCAATTTTAACGTTTTAACCAATTTTAACGTTTTAACCAATTTTAACGTTTTAACCAATTTTAACGTTTCAGCCATTTTTAACGTTCAACCATTTCTAACGTTCAACCATTTCTAACGTTCAACCATTTCTAACGGTTTGATCATTTTTAACGATTTGACCATTTTAGACTATTTCAACCATTAAAAATATCGTACAAGGTTGCAGAAAGAAGCGACATGTGACGGACAAAAATTGGCATTTGTGGTCCATTGTTCCTCATTAGATCAATTCAATCTAAAATTGCATCTATGGTCTTCGTATCTAAAAATATTTGTTGGTTTAATTATTCTAGAGAATGAATAACATGCCATTTCCATTCAAATACAAGAATAATCCATTTTAACGTGACAGGGGTTGTACTAGTTAAGAATAGGAAAGATTGGAATTCGTTCGAGTCTTTAAATAGTAATATACTTGAATTTAGTGGCAACTACAGTTTACGATTGTACAACAGGCGGAAGAAGATTTCCGTTAGGATGAGAATGTGCATCGTTCAGCGAAACTTAATCTGGTCATAGTTTAATATAAAACTTTTCCGTCTTTAGAGCAGCTCCGGCTTGACGAGAACATCGGAACGCACCGAGGAGCATCTTGCCTCGAACATTTCCAAGAGACTACAGTCGGTCTCTTTATGGTATTAGACGTCGCTCTCGATGAGCTCGCGAAATTCCTTAATCGAATTAGACAGAATGAGATGTTTTTTTGCTCGTATCGAGCGCGCAAACGAGCGTTTAAATTCAAATTCCACGACAAGCAACTTTCACGCAAAAACTCGTGTTGCTTGTATCGAATGGTGTGCGAACAGGTTTTATTCTCGTTAATATAACAATATATCAATGTGAATGTATGAATGTGTATGCATCAATAACGATGTATAAAATAATAATTGTCTTTGAAACCGTACAGACCGTTAAACGATAGACATTATTACTCTGACATTCTATTTTCATCTGTGGCTCTGGTTCTATTTCAATTTCTTGATCGATTATTTCGTAGTCAACAGACTTTATTATAAATGATTCCGAAATTTGAAGATTCTAGACTGTGAATTCGATGATTAAATGACGAAAATTAATAAGTAAACTGACGCGAATGAATAGTCACTATTTTCGACTGGTTGAAATGATTAAACGAAACAATTCATTCAATACGATTTCTGCATCTCTAATTGACTTGGAAAGTTATTTTGCGTAAAGATTTGCAATCCACTTCTCTCTAACCAAGTAAACACTTTAAAATATAATCAAGTAGTTCTGTGATGCAGCTGTTAATAAATTTGTTCAGAGTCGAAGAATATACACAGTAAATTTAGTACAGAAAATAGAATTAACGATAGCGTGCTCCCTTACAAATGCGAGAGAGCCTGAAGACTTATCATAGATACGCAGAAACGATTGTATGTCTGCGTGCCGCAGTTCAATTGTCCCAAGTGGCTGACAAGAGTGTTGCGTTTAACCACAGACACGTCTAGCGATTATTTCCGGGCACTTGGAGCTTTATATCCTTTCCCTGAGCCAGCAGGATGATAATAGAGAGCCGGTTGACGCGCCACTGTTTTTGGAGCGGGAATTATTCCCGGTTCCGCGGCCGCCTGATTTACATTTATTGCGCTGCTCGCGTAATGGTGCCGCTATATCTTCGGTTATTCCAACTAATTATACTCCCATTCCGATAAAATATGAGGTACGCGTTGTCGGACGCTCGTTTCGCGCGGCTTCGTTGCGTGAAGCTCAAGTATCGCTACGCGGTCCCCTATCTCGCTCGCGAGTCGCGCGATAAGCATTTGTTAAACAGTAGCCTAACGTTTACCAAACAAAAACTTCGTTCATTCCTCAGCGATTTCAGAAAACCGAAAGTAATACACTTTAATCAGGAAAACGAAAATAATACGCTTTAATAAGGAAAAAGGAAAATAATACACTTTAATCAGACAAATATGCAAAATCAAAGAGAAAATTTTAACACTGTTACATTTCTCGGAGGTTCTGGATTACTCAAAAGGATATCATTCGCGGTGATGGGGATAAATTTTTATTACATATACAATTACTTTTTTTAATATCGGACGAAGAAAATCGTGAAAATCTGAAATTTTTACCATCTTTAAAAGTTCGCAGCACAATTTTCAGAGTATGTTTAATCGATACAGACCTACGAAACGTATTATCTAAATTTTCCATATAAAACCGCATAAAATAGTTTTACAACTTTTTTATGTGTCGGCCTATATGAAAATTTCAAAAATACCTTTTATTATATACATTGTGAACGTTCCATGCTTTGACAGGCATTGAAAGATGTAAGAAAATGGTGAAAATGAAATTTTTACAATCTTTAAAAGTTCGTAACAAAATTTTCAGAATATGTTTAATCGATACATACCTACGAAACGTATTATCTAAATTTTCCATATAAAACCGCATAAAATAGTTGCAAAATATAACTTCTAGAATTTTCTCTGCAATTCCGACAACTCTCAATTTCTTTCAAAAATTTTTTCACGATGCGTAGCAAATCAATTGTTCTTTTAAAGCGTGTTGGAATATTAGCGTGAGAATCACTGTATACGGAGCCACGACCGTGCTAATTATTTCGTGTCGCATCGATGAGGCGATCCGGAAGGTCTCGGTGAACAAGCATACGTTTGCTCGGGGACTTGCACGTCGCGATTCCCGAGGCCGAGATAATTTTCGTGGTCGACAGCTAATTACATTTAGACCGGGAGCGGGGCGGAAGACTCGGAGGCTACGTAATCAGAACTCCCGAATAATCCTGTTCCCGATAACTGCGCTGCAGTTTCCTCGAGCGTCGATGGTGGTCACCCGCGTTTCCAGGCGGTCTCGAATCATCCGCTGTCTCAGCAGACCCCCCGGTGAGTTAATTGCCCTCGTTCGTTACGATTACCCCGGACGATACATCCTTTTTATTGTTACGCCGTGGCTGGCGCAATTGAACGAGCATCGGCCACGGTATTATTCCAACGGAATAGACAAAGAGGACCAGCCGTTCCACGGATTCCTGGTTAATACTCGATAAAGGAAGATCGTCGCTCGAGTGGGCCCGCTCCCGTTTGATTATACCCACGGCCATTCGCGCGCATTGTGTACCAGAGCTTCTCTTTGTGGTCATTGCACGCTACCGAGGCTGAATCCTCGACGGTTCGTTCTACATACTTCAGGAATTTCGATCTGACCGGGCTCTAGAACCTACCATCACCCGACTCATCTCCGTAGACGTCGATAGGAATTTGCTACGTCCTCAAATACCGAAATTCGCGTGCCGAATTACACACTGTCGAACATCTCGCTACGCTTGCTCGCAACTTCAACGTTGAAATTAATCGAAACATCTCCTCTCGAGCCGAGTGCTCCAGCTTTGTGCAAAATAATAACCGTTTACCTCAATCGAAGCAAGCTAAAATAGAAATTTATTTCCTTCCTTCGTACGTCCAATTAACTGAAAATAACATCACGACAGTTTTAACCCTTTGCCGCCGAAGCTATTTTAACTTGAAAATTAAATTCATTTCTTCCGACAGTTCTTCATTTTATGGATACGACAGCGGATCTTTATGCAAATAAAATGATTATGCATCATCTGCATGGAAATGAAGCTAAACAAAGGTTTATCTGTTATGTAAATCATTTTAATTGATTGAAAATATGGTCTGTTTTAGGTTTCACCTACTTATTTTTGTTATAAATCCATAAAATCTAAGAGTTAACTTGTTCTAACGTTTTCACTGCTTTGCGAATTCTATTCATTTGCTAATAAAATTGTTAATGCTTTCGGCGCAAGGGTGGGATCATTTGTTTTAATCATTTCCTTAACAAATGATCGAACCCTTGCGCCGAAAGCATTAACAATTTTATAAACAACAAATACGATCGATAGAAAACTGTAATAATCTATTCATTTGCGCAAGGCGCAAGAATTCGATCATTTGTTTGAATCATTTTATTAAGAAATGATCGAACGCTTGCGTCGAAAGCATCAACAATTTTATAAACAAGAAATACGATCGATAGGAAGCTATAATAATCTATTCATTTGCGTTACAAATGCATAAAATGTGCAATCTAATCTTCCTATTCTAGTTGCATTGTGTCTACCATAAGCTCGAGTCTTTCATGATTGGTCAATGGAAATCTGCCGCTGAAAATCTTGTCTTACTGTCCCACGTCACCTGTGTTGTGATTTACAGGTACAATTAGAACTCGAATCGAGCACGTCGGGCCACAGTGGTCATAAAGCACTTTGATCGACCGCTGTAATCGATCACATTTCGGCCTCGCGAGGCTGCAACAGAATTTATAGTTCGAATGTTTGCTAAATGACGGCGATCGCAGAGGTAATTCGCGACGTGGAGCGACGAACAATTCCGACGCGTGCGAACGGGAACACAGTAATGAAATCATGCAATTTTGAGCCGCGAGATTAAAGAAACGAGGATTCTCTTTGCAGAGTTTTCATTTTAACCGACACTTTTAGTCTCCGCGTTACTTTCTCGTTGCCTTTGTTGTGCGATTTTATTGTAATTCTCGCTCATTGTGACTGTCTTGCGGTGTTCTACCTACACGATGCTCACTTGTATACGTAAATGTATTTAGCAACAGCATGGAATAGAAGAACAGTGGAAATATTAGGTTGTTGCATATGAAATGTTCGATTTTTAGCAGTGACATTAAACAAACGCAATTTTGTCCGAATGTATTCTATGTACAAATTTCAAATTTCTTGATTGCATTGCGGTAAAAATGAGAGATTATCTTGATTTTGTTGTTCTTTTTCACCTTCGGCGACTGGTACGTTAATTAATCACCAAATTTTCATAAAAAATCACATAATGCTATGATCGATAAGTTATTTTTCCAGATATATAAAAGGAATGCACGACAGTCGCGTTGGTTGACGTTGAAATAAACTGTATTTAAAAGTAAAATTATACAATAACTATAAAACTATAAAAGTAACAGGCACATGATTGCCTTATAAAACTGACAAGAATTAATTTATTTAGACTTTTCGCGGTTCTTATCATAACATGTGCTGTAATAAAGATATTTATTAAATCATTTCTTATGAAGGCATCTTTATAATTTCTTTAATTGTTAAATAAAAAAATGTAGACCTGGTCATTTGACCGGTCGTGGTACGTTTAGTGTACAATTAGCTTTGTTCCTCAAAGTTTTATATAATAAACTTATAGACAGTAATAGCATTTCTTGATCGAAACGTTTTATAAGAGTTGCATTCGAAAATCACACATTTCGTATGCAACAACCTAATAAATTTTTGTGGTATGAATTTTCTTTCCGTGTTATTACTGGATTACGGATCTTTGTTATAGCGATCACTCCACCGCTAAGCAGCGCCAACGAAATAAAATGAATTACTCTGTCAAAACTAGGTCCTAAAGGTTTGGCCCATATCTGCTTCTTCATCGAGCGTTGAAAATTCTCTTATTCCGACACGGAAGCGCTTTTATAAGAAAAATAGTTTAGTCTCTTCGGAACCGCAGAGTTTACCGCTCGCAATGGCCCACTTTGTTCTGTAGCTCCGGGGCAACGTCTGGCGAAACGTCGTGATCATTTCCGACCGGTTTGCGATACACGCCGTGTGCGTATGTGTGCGTGGTGAATTTAAACGCGATCGTGGAGCTTATCCTTGTAATCGGGCTGATACGTCATTGCTAGCGGCGCTTCTTGTTCTCCTCCGACAAAATACTTCTTCTGTACAGCGTCTTCCTTCCTGTCTTCAACCTTCGAAACTTTTTTCTGTCGGATTTACTTCAAGGTCCTGCGCGAACATGCACATTGTATACATGCATCGAAACTTTCAGATACAGGATCTGTGTGTTTCAAATCAAACTTATTCCATGTCAAGGGATTGTCTTACGATGGACATCAGATTTATTTGTGTATTATATAAGTGTTTATGTTGATTTTTCAAGGTTGTTCAAGAACATTAAAACTTATTCCATGTCAAGGGATTGTCTTACGATGGACATCAGAATTGTTTATGTACTATATAATTGTTTATGTATTATATAATTGTGTATGTATTATATAATTGTTTATGTATTATATAATTGT
>CM052194.1:14869529-14888395 GCA_028455805.1 Lasioglossum figueresi
AAGTATTGTATCAAGTATTTGATCAAGTATTGTATCAAGTATTGTATGAAGTATTGTATCAAGTATTTGATCAAGTGTTTGATCAAGTGTTTGACAGGTGTTTGATCAAGTGTTTGATCAGGTGTTTGATGAAGTGTTTAATCAAGTATTTAATCAAATTTTATATCTATTATTATATCTAGTATTTTATCAATTATATAACAAGTATTTTATCAATTTTATATCAAGTATTACATCAAGTACTACATCATGTATTACATCATGTATTACATCAAGCATTACATCAAGTATTATATCAAGTATTATATCAGGTATTATATCAAGTATTATATCAAGTATTTTATCAACTATTATATCAAGTATTATATCCAGTATATGCGTTATAATAACGCTACAGAAAACACTATTCGTCACATAGGTAAAAAATATGTTTCTCTCGCTGTGGCTGTAATCATTTGTTTACTCACTCTAGTATGTGTGCCGCAAAAGAAGTTCCGTGAAAATAATGTGGGTCCGATTGGTCGAAGTAGAAAGGACACGCCCCATTCAGCATCTACTAACACTGTAACTAACGATTAAAATAGTATGGATGTATAGATTACCAAAATGTATAGATTATTTAAAACCATTTGTATTTAACATATTTGCACAAATTCTCGTTTTGGAACTATAAATTAATATATTCAGCGAACAAAGGATGGACATTCAGAGAAATCTTGTAATATTTTTAGAGAGACATTAACGAGTTGTCGAAAGAAACGCAGTACATAAATGGATACCCGGTTGACTAGAGAACAACTTAAACTGTTGACTTAAACAAACAATAACACGAACAATCGAACAAAATTGTATTAAACGCCGCTATGCAAAATACAGAGCGCATAGACCCACGTTAAATAAGTTCCGCTTGAAAAATGCATGATCCGTGTAGTCGACGCGGCAACTCGTCAGGCGAGGAGCATCGAGAGCAGCGGGCGCCCATTAAAACCCAGAAGAACAAGAGAAAGACAATAAATAATCGCAACAGTGTGCTCTCCGAACCAAACGTTCCCGCCAGTTTCTCGCTCGTAAATTCCCTGGGCGATGCAACGCGTGCACGCGAGAGCCCCGGTGAAATTTGCATGTTGCATCGTACGGTTAGCGTGGCTCGCGTACGGGAGAAGAAATTTCGTCGCAAAATTTCGAGCGCAATCGAAACTCCTGGACCACGGGATACTTAATTTTTCCCACGCCTTTCGCATGTATTCTCCGCGGCGGTGCCCGAGGTTTCCGAGTGCACCCTCGTCGATGGTTTGCGCCTGTGCATCGTTCGCCCTTGCGCGGTGCCGAGGACCAAAATGAATGCAATTGCAGCGTAAACACGGCGCGCAACGTCAGTCGTTGCAGTCGATTCCTTGCCGGCGGTGCTCCCTCCGCCTCGTTACTTAATATTCCGGCGTTCTCATTATGACTCATTAAAATTTCATTCCCCGGGGGAACGGCGCGGCTTGGCCCGCCCGTGTACCCGCCCCAGCTTTCGAGGAACACGCGGCTCGACTTTACCCGAACTTCCCTCCGCAGGGGTCCCTTCAACTTTTCCCGCTGCAAATTAGCCGGCAAATGGCGCGAAACGACTTGCCCCGGTGGATGCTGGGTAATTGTTTAGAGGTGTCGCCTTTTCGCTAATTTCGATAACCTTGAAATATGTTATCAAGGTCATCGGACTAAACTTAACCCTGTAGATGTGCCCCCTTACCCCTGTTAGACGTTTCTTGTATCTAATTGTTTTTCTATGAAAATTTTACCAACACATCCGTCACATTTTTCTGATTAATATGAAACCAAACGGGACATTTTTTTATAGTCGGGACGGGTACCCGAAAATTTTGAGAATCTCGACAGAGTCGGGACTAGACTGCGGATCTTTATGCATTTATGATTTATACAAATTTCGACAGAATTTAGAACGATTTTTATTTATTTGGGACCTACAAGTGTTATTGCCAATGAGTATAGGATTTGATTTCATACCACTTTCTTAACACTTTACCTACCGGTAGCCTATTAATAGGTTTTTCAATAATTGTGCTGCACCAAATGGAAGCTTAAAAATCTTCTTTTGCACAATAATCCCGAAGGAAATTATCCGATTTTGTTATCGAGGGTGAGTTGTTGGTTTATGATTGAAATTACTGTTGCTATTGAAGGATTCTTTTAAAACATCCTCAGCCATGAACCATAGACTTTCAACAGTTATGGAATAATCACCGGTAGGTAATGTGTTAAAATTTATCTACAAAAATTGAAAACTACATAAACATCCGTAATCTAGTCGGGATTCTCGAAATGTAATTTATTCTTTATATATTTATAAATATATATAATTATTATACAAAATTCTTTTCATATCTCATTTCATATTTCGCGTTCTCGCACACCTCTAGTTCTTACTTTGACCAACACCTTTTTTATGGAAAAAAGTTCCGTTTGTTTAAGCGATACAAGAATCTAATAAATCGAACAGTGGCTCGATGTATCTCATTACCGTAATGCGGAGCACCGGGCGGCTGGGCTTGCGTCGGTGACAAATGGCGGCCTCGCCGCTGAAGAAACTGCTGAAGAAGCGGAGGACGGGGTTCCCGGGACGCGGCGGAGAACCAAGGTCCGTGATCGCAGAAACTACGCTTGTCGGCCGAGTTTCCCCGGCGCTGCACCACGTTAACGGCTAACTCGAAGCTACGTTAAATTAAACAGAGGGGAGATAAGTTTGGACGTGTCGCTAACTTTGCTCCTCTCGAACCAGACCTCTCTTACGAGACCTGGCCGTACTCTTCCGCCGACAATCTCGGCGCCCGCCACTCTCGTCCACTCCGGCAATACAAAGACGCGGACCGTTGAAAGCTTTAGCAGAGATTTCGCGATGTCGCCGGCCGGCGAAACTCTTGGCTCGCAGCCTCGGTACTCGGACGATGGACGCTTTCCGCAAGCGTGAAAATGTTCCACCGATCGGGAACGATTTACGTCGAAACCGGTTTCAATGTAATTCGTTCAAATCAAATTCTATAGTTCTGTCTACATTGTTGGAATTCAACGATACCATAGCCTCTTCGGTATAATATGAAACCAAGATACACAGGGTGAACCACGAATCGTAATCAGTAGAGATTACTCTGTTATTAGCAGTCCGATCGAAAATGATTTATCAGTTATAGCACGGTTTCAAGCAGTGCTGGAGAAAATAGTATTTTAACACTAAACCTGCCGAGCCTTAAAAGTAACTGGTACATGTTCCTGTTCATTGATTGTATTTACACTTTGTGCAGTTCCTATCGCGATATGTCCTCCACTCAAGATATCTGTACAATCATTTATTACGAAATTATTTTTATTATATCAATAATCGTAAAATAGAAAATGTGGAACCGGTCATTTTGACCGGTGATGGTAGGTTTAGTGTTAAATAGTAAATAGTAAATAGTAAATAATCCTATTTATTTTAAAGTACGTGTACAACTTTGAAAATAAAATATTTTATTTGATGCAGTAATTTTTGAAAATAAGATAATTTATTTGAGGCAGTAATTTTTGAAAATAGTATTTTATTTGAAAAATATTGAAAATATCTGTATTTCGTCTTTATTTTCTATTTTAAATATTATTGCTGAAATTAATGGTTCGAATACGATACATTTATGAATGTAAATCGTTTCTTAACGATAAGATACACTGTATGTTTATACGGTTTCTCAGAATATTATAACAATGGAAAAAGTAAAATATTTTATTTCGTGTTTCAGATCGTTCAAATAGAAATATTTTATTTTGTGGATCAAATTGTTCACATAGAAGTATTTTATTTTCAGGTTCGGATTGTTCAAAAAGAAATATTTTATTTTCGAAATTCTTATTTAAAATACTATTTTCTTTAAGCAAAATACAATCTAAAATATTGAATAGTATTTGAAATATTTGTTTCGCCAAATAATGTCCACCACCGGTTTCAAGAGAGCTTTCACGATTATTTCACGATTATCGCGTGTTTGTCGTCAACTCTTTTTTCATGATTTTTTCAAGGTCACCTTCAATTTTTTGCAAATACCCCTATCATTTTTTTACGCCTATTTGTTAGAGGATTTCAAGGCGAATTCAGTAAGTATCATAACATACAAAAAATTGCTTTCTTCGTTTTTTCTACAAAAAATTTGCTAGAATCACGTGAAAGCTCTCTTCACGATTAATCACGATTAATTACGATTAATTGCGATTATTCATGTGAAAGCTCCCGTCACGATTCCTGGTTCATCCTGTATACGGTATAAGGTACAGTTCCTTAAAATAACGTACCACATAAAGACATTTCCAACATACATAACGTGATACTGCGTTTTTAGACGAATTCAAGGAGGTGCTAATACAATTTTTTTCATAGGTGAGAAGTTGTGGCATTGTTGAAAACCCGTTGTATTACATTAAGCTCCTGTCTTGTTCGATGTTGGCCTGCCAACCCAGTTTCCGGTGTCTATTTCAATCGAAACAGTTCTGCGCATAATTTCCAGTATTTGTCACTGATAATCAGTTCTGTTTCCATCAATACGTTATGAACAAATTTACAGTCGACAACTATAATTATTAGATTACATTCCCAATAACCATATACATCGACTCTGCTGCCTGGCTAAGCGTATTTCGAACCTAGAATATCGGAAATGCCGGCTTGACCTTTCCCCATGATGGATAGTGGAAATATTCAGATCGACAGTCGGCTTTGTGACGTTACTATTTTCCATCCGTCTAAAATAAAGGAACCATATAGAGGTTCTGTCACGTGGTTATTGGAGAAATGCTGAAAGCCGATCTGACGTTTGTCATGCAATTCAAAGCATTCGAAACAAAAAAAAACCGAAGAAAAACGTTCCAAATCAGTAGGCTGGGTAATGCACTCACGTTCAGAGTGACTTCGTTTTTTTCATGGGGTTGCAACGTTTCGAACTGTGCCAAGAACTCATTGAGGCTGCATTTTTGACAACCCTCGGGACTAGTTGTCAGCGGAATCGAATGATCAAATTATTAGAGCTACTCTTGCCAAGTTGACATTAAGACAATCAATTTTTACACGAAAGACGAGCTACACCGAAGTCTTGCAATTTCTTAAAGTATTATATCAAGTATTATATCAAGTATTATATCAAGTATTATATCAAGTACTTTATCAAGTACTTTATCAAGTACTTTATCAAGTATTTTATCAAGTATTTTATCAAGTATTTTATCAAGTATTTGATCAAGTATTTTATCAAGTATTTTATCAAGTATTTTATCAAGTATTTTATCAAGTATTTGATCAAGTATTTGATCAAGTATTTTATCAAGTATCTTATCAAGTATTTTATCAAGTATTTTATCAAGTATTTGATCAAGTATTTGATCAAGTATTTGATCAAGTATTTGATCAAGTATTGTATCAAGTATTGTATCAAGTATTGTATCAAGTATTTTATGAAGTATTTGATCAAATATTGTATCAAGTATTGTATCAAGTATTGTATCAAGTATTTTATCAAGTATTTTATCAAGTATTTTATCAAGTATTTGATCAAGTATTTTATCAAGTATTGTATCAAGTATTGTATCAAGTATTTTATGAAGAAGCATTCCGAATCAGTAGACTATCTTCATAGTGACTTAGTTTTTTCATGAAGTTACAACGCTTTGAGCGAAAGTTTCGTGATCCTTTAATTTTACACGCCAGTGTATTTTGGAACCCATTCCCTCTCGAAGCAAAGAACTCAGAGAGGCCGCATTTTGACAACCCTCGAGACTAGCTGTCAGCCAGCTGTTCGCTAGAGGATAAACCCCAGCGCCTTTCACTCTCGAGAACAGGAGCAATATCGGGGACTAAGAATAAGAATAAGAAGAGCCAGCGTGACGATCAACGCTCGGAGGAAAGTTCTACTCTGGGAAGCGTGACGCAAGAGTGAAACCCTGTTCGCCGACACGCGGCATGGAGATTCCCTTGGAGGAGTCTCGAAGAGCCCGTTGACAGGGCCCAGGAGCCTCCGAGGACCGTCGTATTTTAGGTAAACGACGTCAAAGGGGTAGGCCGCCGTTTGGTCGGGGTCTCGCCTTTAGGAGAGAACCCCCGTTCTATCTGCTCACTCGTTCCTTGGCTCCCCATCTTCTGGCTGTCCGCGCCACCCTGTCCCGATCCTCCTTTCTTCGTTCTCCCACGGGGAACGACGGGGAAGCGTTTTAAAGCCTCGTGGAAAGGGTGAAAGTTCTCGGCCCCAGGTATTATTCCGTGCTCCGGCTACCGGTGTTCCGCCGCGTAATGCGGAACCACGGTATACCCTTACATTTAGGGGTAAAAATAGAGTCTCCTCCCATCCCCCAGTGCGCTCCACGCCTCGCTGTTCACCCTTTATTCCGCGTCTCGGCCCCCCGTGAACCGCGATATCACCGAGACAGGTGGAAACGGGTCGCGGGGAAAGACCACGGATCGCGTTACCAGGGCAAGGTGCCCCGACCACGCTAATGGAGATGCGATGTAGGCGGATCGTAAACTTTTATAGCCATAACCCGGCCGAGTACCTCCACGATGCCACGCGTCTTCTTCGTCTTCTTCGCCTTCTTCTTCTTCTTCTTCGCCTTCTTCTTCTTCTTCTTCTGCTTCTTCTTCGCTCCGCCCCGTGTACACCGACGATCCTCGGCTTCCGATCTTTATTGGCCTGATCTCCAACGTCTCAACACCGTTCACCTCTTAGCTGAATTTGACCAACACTGAATTCTGTCTCGAGTTTCCGTAGTATTGCTCGAAAAACATTTCTAATAACGGGACTGCGAATTTTTATGTAATATGAACATGGTCTGATCTGTCTGTGTATAACCTGTTTTGTGAAAAAATTTACTGTGAAAAAGTGGACTGTAGAAAAACATTTGTAATAACGAGACTGCGAATTTTTATTCAATGTGAACATTGTCAGAATTGTCTGTGCGTAGCCTGTTTTCTGAAACAATTGACTGTAGAAAAACATTTGTAATTATGAGACTGCGAATTTTTATGCAATACGAACATTGTCTGCATGAACTGCAAGATACAGAAGCTGTACAGAGTTAGGAACTATATGTTTTTATGTAGGCAAGTGTGTAGCCTGTTTCGTGAAAGAATTGAGTGTAGAAAAACATTTGTAATTATGAGACTGCGAATTTTTATGCAATACGAACATTGTCTGCATGAACTGCAAGATACAGAAGCTGTACAGAGTTGGGAACTATATGTTTTTATTAAGGCAGGTGTGCAGCCTGTTTTGTAAAACAATTGACTGTCGAATGAGTATGAAATCTCCAACGGAATAACGAAAATGCTACAACTACTTTCCGGCTTTCTAAGGTATGCTATTTCCAGTGGAGGGGATGGATGTGAGCGCGCTGAAGTATTACGTCCCCCTTATCTTCGGCAACAAATTCTGCTTAATGTTCGGTGCATTTGGCATCACGCGGGAGTATTTGCCGTATAATGTCACAGTATAAATTTCACGTATATCGTATCAAATTATGAATAATACATTTCAGGAGAGCACACCGAATCTTTGCTGCAAACGTTGGAAGACTCCCAGGAAGAGCACTTGTGTTCCGAAAATTGTTGCGCAGCTAATAGATATACGGTCGAAATGGTAAATTTCGAGAATGTATCGAGCGGCACGAGGATATTTATGCAGCTTCACATTTCTGTATGCGAAGAAATTTCACTTTACGTTCTAATAATTTCAATGGCCGAGAAGTAACTTAGCAATATACGAAATTCAATCGATCTTTACATTTTACTGTGTTTTAAAGTTTCTTTCTATAATAAATACATGAGGGACTGGAAAAGAAAATTTTTTATAAAGCATTTAAAATTTGAAATCTTTACACGGTATAATTTTCTTACGTGCAGCTGGCGCCAATTATAAAAGCAATAGATGTTCAATATATTTGACTGATAACGCAGATATTACGTACAACGAAGAGAAGGGTGATTGTACAAACGTACATCTCTCGGATAGAAATTGGAATATCCGAGGATAGAATACGAAAACGGATACCGGGGGCAACGCGTGATTTATATTCAATGGAGATGGTACTTCAAATTTTTACCGGCACCGGGAAAACGACGGAGTTATATTGAAGTACGATATTTTATGTAACTTCTCGATATTTGCATGAGCCGATAGTTCGGAGAGTCGTTCGTTTTATTCTTAGTCATTTACATTTGTAATGCTGCGAAGTGTATTTCCAAAAGGAGGTCAGATTGAGTGGATAGGTTCGATGGATTTTCGAGTTACGAGCTCTCCTTCCGACCATCGACTCCTTTTACAACGCTGTCGTTCATCTGACAGCCGTTTGCGATTCTGTAATAGGAATCGGGACGAAAACGGCCGAACACCAAAACACAAAACCGGAAAGAAGAATTATTGTCAGAGTTTAGGTTGCGCCTCTGACAAGGTTCATACAACGCTTGCAATCAAATATTTAATTATTATCGCACGTTCAAGGTAACAGTTCTGCAAGCATCTGCGAAATGCGAGAAAATTGAAGTATCAACAGTAAGTATTCGACGTCGCTTAACTTCTCAGTGTTTAATTCGTTAAATAAATTACTCTGATTCAACGAAGTCTTCGAAGTTGCTGGGTCAAGAGTTAAAATGTTAAGAACGACTTCACTGAAAAAATTCTAGTAACGTTAAAACATAAATGAGGGACGGAAACACGATGTCGTAAGTAGACTGCGGATTTTTATGATTAATAAAAATTCTCTACTCGACGACTCAAATTTGGAATCAACTCGAAAAGCATACAACAAACACCATTGAATTCCTTAACCAATTTAACTGCGTTCGACGTGTATACACGTCAATCCAGAACTCAATCACAGGTGCAATAACAATAACCTTTTCAAGAATGAATTGTTAATTTTTTATGAAATAAGAATGTAATCCTTTTTTCGTAAAATTTATAATAGGACCATTTGCTCTGCGTTCGACGTGTATACTCGTCATTGCTTGATTTTAATTCCGCAGTTAAGAGGTTAAAGAAATCAACCACCTCCACAAAATCTAAAATACCATAGAAGTTCGTCTCTAATGTCCTAGATGTTGATGCGACGTTACACCCTTAATATACAAAAAAATGTTTCAGGAGTAACATAAAAATTGATTTCACCGAACCAATTTCTTTGTAAATGCATAAAGATCCGCAGTCTAGTTACAAGTCAAGGAGAAAGTTGAACGAATGAATTCCTTGTGATTCGAGGACAGCGCAGATCCAATTTCAGACGACAGTTTTTGCTGGAAGAGTGAACGATGGACTTTTTGCTGTGCACGACGCTAAACACCTTTAGCTACCCCACTCGATTAGCGTCGGAGACAATGTGGCTGGTAGTTGTGTCGGCGGTGAAGCATCTCGGCATCGCGTTTGTTCCGGGGCTAATCGCGGACAATGCACCGCTAACCAATTCAAAGTGCTCCTTTATTTCGATCCCCGCGGAGTGTCCTTCATCAGGTCGGTGCACGCGAGGCGGAAGGAGCCGGTCCGCGTTTTCGCCGGACCTTGTGCATCGGCGCGACTGTACCCGTTCGGCCGGTTGTTTGTTAAATACGCCACTTAGCCGTCAAGTCGAGCGCGGTTAGTTGTTTGTTTTGCTTGAAGCACTCGCGATAATTATTCATCGTTGCCTTTATGCCACGCCTCGCCCTTCGAGAGCATACCGTCCGACGAATAACGACGCGGTCCTCTATTGACGATGGTACTCGCGAGACCACCCCCGTCAACCCCCGCCTCGGCCCCGGCAACCCTCTCGTCGCTCCCCGTTTGACTTCAGGAAGAATAAACTGCGAAAAGGACCCGTTCTCTTGTGCACTTACTCCCCGTTATGCTCCGCATTCAAGCCGAACGCAATCGTTCCTTTTCTCTTCTTTCTCCTTCTTCACCACCCCTTCTTCTGCTCCACCCCTCTTCTACGGCTTTCATCTCTTTCCGTGTTCCTTTCCGAGGCTCGCCTCTGTGTCGCTCTTTTCCTCTCTCACCGTCGGCCAATACTCTCCGGCTGCATTGTGATCGTCAAACGACGTAATAACGATAAGAGCGTTCTCCGACGAAAAAAACAAATTTTTTCGCCGCTTGTTGCCACCCCCGATCACGCTCTTCACTCCCCTAGCCTTCTCGACACCGTACCGTTACCGTGTTAGCTTCGAATTTTCGACCGGCGGATTGTATGCATTCAGCGTGAAGCGATTGATTGTTCGATTTCTTGGCTTTATTGCTGTTCGCGACTCTTTACGAGATGTGCTCAGGATCGAGGATAGAGAGGAAAATGTGTGAAAAATGTGTGAGCTTGTACCTAGATAATTATTCGTTGGCGACTGATTATTTTTATTCACCCCTTGCCGTATTTTAACGGGTCACACTCGCGACGAAGATTTTAAACAGAGTCTAACTAATAGGAATGTTAAGCCTTTCTTTTTCAATTCGTTTGTAATCAATATTTAAGAACTAAAATATATGTAGCTATACAAGAAGTATCAATTTTCTTTTCAATATATATATAAATACGTTTCAATTACTGTAACTGTAAAGAGAATGTTAGATTTACAAGATACATGTTTTAAATTTTCATTACAGGCACGGATATTATAATTTTTTTTTTAATTATTTACACGTGAGATAGTAGACTAATCCTTCCATCGTCTGAAAAGAATTCAAGCTGTTGGGTCCAATTTTGAAAAAGTTATTCGATTTTAAAAGGTGTACGAATACTTTCTACAGTCACTGTATATACAGTGACGCGGAATAATACTCGGGCGCTCTAAAAAAGACGATAACTTTTTTAATATTGTACTATACGATTTGAACTTTTTTGGAAAGCAAGAGCAATTAGTTTACTACAGGATTTGGAAAGCAATTTTTTCAAAAATTGCAATTGATCGAAATTCTAGAAAAAATACTAAAAGTTGCATTTTCAACTTTTTTATGTGGGCCTATATTGAAAATTTAAAAAATATGTTTTGTAGATCCGCGGCAATTAAACATATTGTGAAAATGTCGTCAAAATCGGTCGACGTTGCAATGAGCTGCAAACGTTTAAAGATGGTAAAAATTGCAGATTTTCACGGTTTTTGGCCTTTTACTGCAATAAGTCTAAGGATCTTGCATGTTTCAATGACTATCGTTTTTTCCTGCATCAACCGATTTCGATGAAACTTTCGCAGTGCATATAATTGAAACAGATCTACAAAACGTATATTTTAAACTTTCAATATACGCCCACGTAAAAAAGTTAAAAATGCAACTTTTAGTATTTTTTCTACAATTCCGATCAATTGCAATTTTTGAAAAAATTTCTTTTCACATCCTGTAGTAAACTAATTGCTCTTGCTTTCCAAAAAAATGCAAATCGCAAGGTTTAATATTTAAAAAGATATCGTCTTTTTTAGCGCGGCCGAGTATTATTGCGCGCCACTGTATGTTCTTGAATTCTTGTAATGTCTTCGTAGTTTTAAATTTCACCCTCTCGTTTTTCTGTAAATGCATAAAATCCACAGTCTATTCATCGCCGAAGTCGGAGGAATCGCCGGGAATGTGACGGGATCGACAAATCGCAGACGACATAGGGGAATAAAGGCATAACAGTCTGGTTGGTAGATAATATCGCGGCGCCAAGACAGGCCGGGTTGGTCCAGCGGCGTTGAAGAGATGAGGGGATGACAGGGGGTGGACGTAGGAGGAGCCGAGATGCGCTCTAATAGAGACAGAAAGCCAATCTACCCTTTCCGGGGGCCAAAATACATGTATCGCGGCCTCTCTAATCTACAGGAGAACCCTTTCAGGTTTTCGGGGTGGAAGAGCGTAAACATCGCCCCCCGACGTCGTCGTTACCCGCCCCCCGTGCCGCGTCGTGGCCCGTTCGTCGACGGAGGACGACCATCGGGGGCGCGTCTCTGCCCAATGCTTTTCGCTCGATCTAGCCTCGGCTCCGGAAAGTTTCGCCTTGTAGCCGAAATTAAACCGCGGAGGATGAAGACCCGACGAGACTTTAACGACCGGTGAAAGCGGTGTACTCGGCCGACGAGAATTTTCACGCTAAGGGCGAGCTCCTCTCCGCGAAGCATTACCACCCCCCGAACACCTTCGCTTGCTTCTGTTTACGCGAAGTTTATGGGGGCCGATGGTTTTCCACCGACGCCGTTTGCGCACGCGATCACCGGCTTGTTAAAAGCTACGGACGCCATATTGTTTCGCTAATTCCGGGCTCTCTCCGCTTGCGAGGATTTGTCAATAGACTGCAAATTTTATGCAATTACGACAAAAATTTTGTAAGTGCAATTTAGAACACTAAAATGAATGAAAGAATTTACGAATGTCGATACACTATGTTCAACATGTTAGAATTATTTATTAGTGAGGAAATAATTCAATTTAAAACATCAAAAGGAATGAAAGAATTTAAGAATGTCGATACACTATGTTCAACATGTTAAAATTATTAGTGAGGAAAAGTGCAATTTAAAACACTGAAAGGAATGAAAGAATTTAAGAATGTCGACACACTATGTTAGATGTAACATGCTAGAATTATTAATTTTTATAGAATAGAATTATTAAACATTTTTTTTATTCTGTATAAAGATCCGCGGCTATTTATCAATCTTATCGTGGTTTAAAATTTACCCTTTTTAAATTCAAGGTTTTGAAAAGTTTTCCAAAAATGTTCGAGTTCCTTGAAAGAGGCGGTTCCCGAGATCATTTGAAGTTATATTTTCTTTTGAAAAAATGTCCGCCTCGGCTTTGTTACGGAGTTATTAACGAAAAACACGGCGGCAGGTTTCACTGAGCGTAGCGTTGGTCTCGCGCCGCGGTGAAGTAGTGAACAAGAGACAGAGTAGAAATTGATTGAATTAAAAACTCACCTATTCAACCGTAAATGCAGTTGCTGCTTCATAATGCGTTACTGGGCCATTCGGAGACGAGCCGCACAGCTGATGACAGATGTACTTTGTCAACACTCACTCTACTACGCACATTCCACTTTCTTTCTTTCGTTCTTTCTTTCTTTCTGCCGTGCGACGCTGCAGCACGTGGCGTCACTTCAGTGTCGCTGCGCGCATGCGTTATGCATTGGGAAGGGTGCGTATGAAGTAGAAGTACTACCAATTACGGCGAAAATGCGCAGCGACGAACGAAAACTGGCCTTCACGCGGTTCTATTCACTCGTTGGATGAAGTTTAGTAGATATATTCTCACTTTCACTTTCACTTTCTTATCGATAAATTAATGTTTGTTTCATACAGTTCATCATTGTTCACATTTGATGATTATGACTATTAAAAACACAAAAACTAACAACCGCGGCCTTCAAATCGACACGTAGAGATGTTCTCTCTACCACGGTTCGAACGATACTGATTACACAAGATTGTTCTGAGGAGTTTAGGGAGGGGATTATGCATGTCGAACGTCGGGGTGGTCGGGCAAGAAAAAACAGGACACGAGAGGGACCTCTGTAAGACGGTGATTTATGGCAATAACATGGCGAAAAAAGGACAAACTTGTTTTGATTGTCACAAATTCTTTGCGAAAATTGATTCGACAACAATTAGTCGAATATTTTTCGAATAACAACAATTTTCGAATATTTTCATAGAGAATATTTCATTATAGATTGATAAAACTTGTGTGAAACTATTTTAAACTCTGAAACAGAGAAAACGATTTTATCGAGCAACGTTCAGAAAGTATCGATTTAATTTGCGTTATATATTCTATAGATGATAGAATTTCGATGAGTCCGATGCGCAATTTGTTGCATGTATTGAACATATTGCATTCACCCCAAATATTCAGCGAATATCAGAATAGATTTGCAATCAAATAATAATCGAAACTGTATTTCCTTTTAAACTAACGGTCAAATGTTTCTGTTTCAGATGGTGAGTGTTGGCGATACATTAAATAACAGAGTGAGTTTAATAATAAGTTTTGATAGTGGGTCTTTAATAGTTGAACGTTGATATAAAAATCGTTATAGATCCACTAACACATCGAACAACGGACTGCATATAATCAGAAATGCGTTCGACTCGAGTAAATGGTATTATGTTCCTCTTTGTTATCTGATCAACATAACTCAATGCGGCTACTGACCACTAGTAACATGATACGCTGACCAGAATAATGTGCGTGTCGGCATCGGTTACAACCTTTGATAATTACGAAACATTAGTCGTTTTAAATAAATTATCGAAACGAATGAGACTGTTCCAGTGAATGCGCAAATAACTGTT
This sequence comes from Lasioglossum figueresi, assembly GCA_028455805.1. Classification (NCBI taxonomy): domain Eukaryota; kingdom Metazoa; phylum Arthropoda; class Insecta; order Hymenoptera; family Halictidae; genus Lasioglossum; species Lasioglossum figueresi. The sequence goes on from CM052194.1 coordinate 14,883,823, forward strand.
GACAAATGAAACAAGTCAATTTGTTGTATTAATATGTATTACCGCTTTCGTCGCGCGTTAACTTCGCTAAATCCTATTATTTGTGTTTTGCCCGAGTCAATATGTAATTACATACGCCCGGCATTCCATTAGCAAAATTTGTTTAACTTGTTACACTTCTTTGTCGAATTCGATCGGAAACCAAAGCAGGATTTTTAAAAATGCACAATTCGAAACAAATTGTATTAGATCTTCGAAAACGTTTAGAATACAGAATGAATTGAATAGCACACTTTCATTTCTTCCTTCTCGTTCACTGAATTCGATAATGAATAAAACAAAGATTTAAAATGGATTGAAATTTAACACACCTTCGTTTCTTTCTCCGTTCGTTGAACCCAATAATGAATAAAACAAAACTTACAGTGGATTAAAAAACGCATTTTCATTTATGTTTCCATTGGCTGAATCCAACGATGAATAGAAGTAACATTTATTTCGAGATTTGTTATTATAGACTGCGGATGTTTATGCAATTTACAATTTTAGTAGACGAATTTTAAGATAGTGGAATATCAAATAAAATCATATTTCCAGTGGTGTAGCCTTTACAGGTTCGAAATAAATAAAAATCGTATTCAATTCTGTCAAATTTTATACTCTAGCATTTTTTTAAATTTTCAGAAGCCATAAATGCATAAAGATCTACAGTCTAGTTATTATTTTGCATCACGATTCGCAGTCTGATCATGGATCAAGAATCGTAGGAATATATTTTACGTTGTACGAGGACGCCATTGATACGAGGCGAAGTCGACGAGGAAACCGGAAGTCCTCAGCAACGTCGGCGCAACTTTCGTGCGCGGCGTCGATTGGTAATAATTATAATGGGACGTATTCGTCGGTTACAGGCAAGATTACTCAGGTGGCCGGTACATTGATCAAAGTCAAGGATTCCCCGTTGAAATACTCTAATTGGCGCGCGCATGCTTTGCCGGGGAATTTGATTTGCTTTCCGTTTGACGGAGGTCTGCAGATTGACCCTGACGATATTGCGATCCGTGTACTCGTACCGGATCAGAGAAGATGCGAGGCAATCTGAGGTCTGTGCACTCACGCCGGCTGCATATATGAATACTAACAGTGAGGAAGTTTATTGGAAGTTGGGGAGCAGATTACTCCGAGTCAAGTTTAGGTCGCGGTTAATCTTACAGTTAGCTTCCCCGGAATTATCGGCGAGCAAACAGGAAATCGGTGAACCGCCATATTTGCTTGTTTCTATTTGTCGATTGGAATTATAGAACCGGCCTGAAACGCCGCTCGATTGTCGCCCCGCCGGCTATACCACCCCATTTTTAACCTTTCGACAGTTTCATTCTCATTCTAACCTTTCTGCCAATGACAAATGCAAATTAATCCGCGGAAAATGTTGAAGTACCTCTGATAAGAAATTGAAAGTGGTTATTCGATTATTCACCGAAGGGTTAAGCGGATGTTCTTGTTTTTGAACATTCTTACACGAATTTAAACATTTTTTTCAGAGTAACTATTGAACCTTTTACATTGGCATTTTGCTCACATATTTGATAGCGTTGGAAGTACACGCGTGATTTTTTTTAACTAAAAACAATCAAAGTCATATGAGTTACATATTTTTTTATAGAGTATGTTTTGATAAACATGGGGTCTTTCTACTGAATAGAAAAGATGTAGTGGTTTATCAGTCGGTATGTATGTAGTTGTGGTCCGAACTAAGAGAAATTAAAAATCTTGATTATTTACAAGATGGCGGCCTTTAGAAGGATAAAAAATTAAAAAAAAATGATTAGCGTGTATTTTTCATTTTTTTCAGTACTTTGATACGTTATCTAGTTCTCGAAGATAAATGTACTCGATATTAGACTCGAAGAATCGGTGGGACTGTTGGAAATGCTTCTTCCTCCGCGGTATACATCAATTCAGAGAATCCGACAAATCTTCATAGTACATAGATAGCATCATACACAATTCATGAACTCGCGTTTAAACTTATCCGAAGTTCCCCCGATTCAAACGCATTGTACCGTCCAAAATTAGCAAACGTTTAACCGTTGTTTGGAAAAGTTATTATCAACGCAAGCTATTAACGCGCGACGTCTATGCAAGGTCCATAATAATAGATTCGTTAGATCGAAATTAACCCACAGCTGTACTAAATTCTATCAAGGCTTCTGGTTTATAAAAATTGTAATAAAATAAGTAAATTAAAATTGTCCGGAGTTGTCTTATAATCCAGAAACGTTAATAAAACTGGCTTACATTGTTAGGATTTGTTCGTAACTTATTTCGTAAAGTGCTTTCATTCAAAAGTTGAACTTTTACATAAAAAGACCTGTTGCCCAACAACTATTTGAATAAAGTAATAGAAAGCGAAAGCTATGGCGCGTTAAAAACAAACGTCTGAGACACGCGTAGCCGGGTTTAATGCGGAAAGTAAGAAGCGTTCGTTGCTGCGTCAGCCGAGTTTGCATTCTAACGTTACTAATTACGAGTTTACCCTACATAGATATTTGAGTGTCTCAAGTTTCTTTGCGAAATATCAATTTCAAACTTGTTCGAAACTTTCGGGATCTTGTACTCGTAAACAATTAGCGAATATAGGGGATAAGTTCAACTTCCGCGACATGTCTAATGTATCTAACCCAGTGCCTGTAGGAAGTCTCTTTCGAGAAACATCCCATCCTCTCGGCCGCATCGCAATCTCGCTACCTTTGTTAAGTACGCGAGCTCACGCAGCAACGCGAATCCTCTTTTGAAATATCGCGCTTCCAGGCAAAACAATAAACGGGACTAAAATTAAAGTCATTGTTCGTAGAAAGGAGGATTCTGAAGTTCTCGTTTCTCTTATCTAATATTTCAAATCGACAATTCTTTATGCGAATAGTCACCACTATTTTCTACAATTGTCTCCGAACATTTGACAACTTGATTTTGTTTTTCATAGAAGTTACACGTTTATTTTCAGCAAAGGTCACGAGTAAATTGGATTCGAACTTTCGCATCCAATACGTACCTTCAAGAGACTTAAACTTGACTATTATTTATTTAAAATTTCTTCCAACCGAACATATTTCCATTCCCTATGATTTTTTAAATTTTATGGATATAAAATTCGTACAATCACTCGTGCAATACGTAAATGTTTAGTAATTGATTAGTAGACTGCGGATCTTTATACAAAATAAAAATTGTCTTCACAAATTGTACAACATAGAAGTCAAATAGAAATGTAAGTTTTTCTCTAACGATATTAATCGGTTGCAACGAGTACATTAATATTTTTAAATCCATTTAATCTGTCCACTGTTTCAAATTACGCATACAGTAATTCTTCGATCGGTGTCCAACAGCCGTGTTTTGAACGGACGGCGATGGTGTAGATACACTATTTTTTAATGACTGCGTCTACCGCGCCGTCCGCGCCAAGATTTCAAACGAGAGCCCGAACATGGAGAAGGACAGAATGAAATACGGATCGCGTGGCCGAAACGTGTCATGGCAATGATAGAATTGTTTATTTTTCCTTATTTTTTTACGGAACTTTCACTACCTTATTTCTGGCATTTTTCTGATTAAAACAAGACCGAACACGATATAATTTCAACTATATTTAGCGGTTTAATCGACGACAAATGTTTCGAACGCAACGAAGAATAGCGTATGAGAAAGAAAGGGACGCGGACTTTCGCAGTTCAAAGAATGTCCCATACGTTGTTCCTCGTTGCGACCGAAACTTTAATCGTCGATTAAACCACTAAATACAATTGAAATTATATCGTGTTAGGTCTTGTTTTAATCATAAAAATGCCAGAAACAAACCACTGAAAGTCCCATAAAAAAATAATGAAAATTAAGAAGTTTGAACATTCGATTGATGGTGTCAATATACACTCGCTGAAATTTCTATAAAGTCACTGTGTTTTGTAATAAATTCTTATTATTATACCATACCAATGAAAAATTTGTATTTAGTAACATTTCAGGATTACATAAAGAAAGCATACACACCGATTTCAAAACACAAGTATAACATTTATCGATAAAAGAAAACAAAAATATAATTTTACGCAGAACAAACTGCGAAATTTCTATAATGTCACTTTCGTTTTACACGGATAAAGTTGAAATTAACGATTGTTTTTCTATTATTTCTATTTTAATATCTGGTGTAAACTCCATTTTCTTGAATTATATTAAAAATACGATTGGGCATCGACGAAACTAACTTTTGTAGCGTTTCTGTTTTAACAGACGCCCACGCTTCGTTCACCGTATCCCTTAGTTCGCTAATAGAGTTGTATTGTTTACAGTTTTTATAAACTTGTCGCGCAATGATACCCCAAACATTTTCAATAGGATTTACATCAGGGGAACAAGCAGGCCATGGCAAAACATTGATGTTTCTTTCAAGAAGCCACTGTTTTGTGTGCTTCGACGCGTGTACCGTAGCATTATCATGCTGATAAATAAAATTGTCATCTTCAATATTTTCTGTAAAGGGTATTAGAACCATGTCCAACAAATCTGTATAATTTTCCGAATTCATTTTGTGATT
>CM052194.1:14888495-14913153 GCA_028455805.1 Lasioglossum figueresi
AAAAATTGCTGTTGCTATTGAAGGTTCCATTAAAAAGTGTTTAGCCATGTACCATAGATTATTCAAAATTATGCGATAGTCTGCGGTCGGTAATGTGTTAAGTACACTCCTTTCTTACATGCGTTTCACAACCAAATTCTAACTTCATTGTTAAATGCATAAAATCTACTGATACATCTAAAGAGAATGAAATAAAATTGATTTTTATATTGGTACTGGATGATTGCCGATCTTTCGTCAAATCAAAAATTATAAAAAATAAAGTTTTCATAATTACACAGATAAGTACACTCTTTTTCTTACATGCATTTCACAACCAAATTCTAACTTCATTGTTAAATGCATAAAATCTACTGATACATCTAAAGAGAATGAAATAAAATTGATTTTTATACTGGTACTGGATGATCGCCGATCTTTCATCAAATCAAAAATGATAAGAAATAAAGTTTTCATAATTACACAGCTAAGTACACTCTTTTTCTACATGCGTTTCACAACCAAATTCTAACTTCATTCTTAAATGCATAAAATCTACTGATACATCTAAAGAGAATGAAATAAAATTGATTTTTATATTGGTACTGGATGATTGCCGATCTTTCATCAAATCAAAAATTATAAAAAATAATGTCTTCATAATTACACAACTAAGTACACTCTTTTTCTTACATGCGTTTCAGAACTAAATTCTAACTTCATTGTTAAATGCATAAAATCTACTGATACATCTAAAGAGATTAAAACAAGAATGGATAGATATGCTGAGCGACGACTGGAGGGTTGAACAGGAACGCAAGGAAGACAATTTTCAGCGGAGTTAAGGGGTTCGCGTTTTCAATAACCATCAGCGTTCATCTAGTAGGTGTACAGCAGCGGCCGATACCCTTCTCGACTTCGTGTTCATGCATCGAACGGGTCCCGGTAGCAGGAACACTTAAATGGTCTGCATTCTGCATGCATACGCGTGGCACGCTCCGCACGCTATTATCGCGCATGGTAAACAGCGAGAGCAGGCAATCGAGGCGCCGGCATTGTGTCGCTAAAGGATACACGGAGTTCTTGAGCATGGTGTTCAGCCACGGGACATCGATATCGGCTGGGACGTACACCCTCGCCCGGTTGTGCGCGGTCGCGGCAGACAATATGTCGGCTCAAAACAAAAGGAGCGACGTGTTAGTCCGCGAGTGCGGTCCCGACAGATAAGTAGTTCCCACCGCGCTAACGTTCGGGGATGAGAGAGAGGAAGGTAGAGAGTCTCGAGAAAATAGGTACGTTAGATAGACTTTGAGCAGTCTGTTTTTAACGTATGTACATTTATAGGTCACTTTCGTTTCTAACAAAACTGTGGAAACACAAAAATATTACATACGCCGTTACGTTGCTTGCGAAACCAATACAGTGTTTTCTCGATAAATGTCCCAAATGTCTTTAATTGTCCCAGAACTATCTATTATGGGACTTTGATCCACATATTCGTGACATTTTTCTAATAAAAATGATACCAAATGTGATATAATTCCGATGACATTTACTTGTGTAATGTACGATGAAAGTTTCGGATGCAAGGAAGAACAGTGTCCAAACTTTCATCGTTTATTACAGAAGCAAATATAATTTGAATTATATCATACTCGGTATCATTTTCATTACAAAAATGCCAAGATGCTCAAATGCCAAGGTGGTCAAAGTCCCATAAAAAAAATAATGAAAAATAAAGAAGTTTTGTTATTGGATCAGTTGTGTTTACATTTCTCGGCGACCGAGGCCTCTCGAGCTTCGCAGTCCTTTTCTACGTTCGACGCGGTCTTTGAAGCCACAAAAAATAGTGTTTCGCTCGTATCTAGGTCATAACACAGAACCGAGAAATGACATACAGTCGGACATTACTGTAGTATTCCTGGCCGATTATTGTCCCTGGCCGGACCCGTGTTTTGCACAATTATCGAGGAAACACTGTATTCCTCTTTTTCTCATTCATTTTTCCTTAATACTTATTTATTTTAATGGACTTTGTATTGGAATATCGGTATGAAAATAAACTATAAACACTGTACAAACTATAACTTGAATTTTATTCGAATTTATATGTTTCAATTCACGTAGAGAGGCACGGTCTTTACTCTACGAGAACTAGGACGCGAATGAGAATCGTTCTGAAAATCGAATGACGATCTCAGAAACATTTGAAGCTTGAGGGTCCCTTGATGCGGACCGCATAGATACAATGTATCTTTCGAGCGTTCTCGAAAGTAAAGCAATAGTATAACCTACTAAGTAATAGTAGATTATTTTTGTTCTTTACATAAATTCCAACACTTTGTACATTTATACAGGATGTTTCTTGCAAATAAGTTCCATCGAAATCGTTGATCGACAGTTAGTTTGTGTTTCTTGTCGGAGCGAGGATGATTACAAACGATAGCGACTTTCTAAAAAAGCGGCTCCAAGTGGGAGAAGAAAGGGATGTCGAAAACGAGGGCGAGAGAGAAGGGCGGAGGGTAGGAGAGGTGGGAAGCTCGGCCGCTGGACTCCCTCCGGTGTTTGTAAGCACTTACCCCGCGGCTTATTGTTACCGCAGCCCTCCTTGTCGGGATTTGTTAAAGCACTCGGTGCGTTAATTCCAGGTTGCCGGATGCGGCACCATTGGTCGGGCGTACGCGCTCGCTCCTGACACACACACGATTTGTTTGCCCGCATACCGACCGCTTAATCTTTCCTCCTTCACCGCGCCGGAACTCCGTCTCACAAAGATAAAGACTCGCCCCGGAAAAAGAGAAATAGGCTCGGAAGCGCAAACATTCCGCGGCGGCGGCGCCACGCCGCAAGCTACTATGGAAGTCGACTAGCTGTGTAAACGGTTCTAAAAGACTTTTTAATCACGGCCCGGCCCGGCCCGGCCCGATCGTTTCGCCGTGCGTTGTGTCGCGTCGTCGAGATCTCCGCGCAGTCTCTTAACGTGTCTCCACGACGATCACTGTACTCAGGATTTTTCCTCGAGGAAACCGCGATTCGTACTATCCTGAAGTCTCACGATTTAAGGCCGATTTATTCGATTCGTCTTTCAACGAGAAAGTTAATTCTTCGAAAAGCTGGACTACGCTTCGACAATTGAAAGTAGACGCGAACACATTCGGACGTCACTGAACACCTTAAAAATTTAATTCTCCAATTCAGAACGATCCTCCACAGTAGGCCGGATCGAAAAAATATTGTTTTCGAAATTTACAGGATCAAAACCACAAAGTTGTGAGATGATGCCTTCAGCTTGGGCATTGAGCCCAAAATTTGAAAATATAGGGAAAATATCGATGTTTTTAAGAATGTCAAAATCGAAGTATGTTCTGTTGTTGACGACGTTAGGGCAATCAAAAAGTATACACACATTAAACACATATTTTATGCGTATGGCCTTTACGTTTCTCAGAGACAACGAGTGAAACAGTTTATATTCGTCGTTTTACAACCTGATGTTACCGTGTTACAACCTAAAGACATCATCGCACAACTTTGGGATTTTCATCGTGTCATCGAGACGTCGAACCTTTACCGTGTGCGGCGTTTTCGATTTCGAAAAGAATGTTTTTTCGATCCGGAGCACTCCACAGGCTGTTCGATATTTAGCAGGCGTTGTATTCTAGTTGGAGCGGAAAGTGCATACAAACACTTTCTCCGGACCACTCTTGGACGATTGATTTCAGACATTCCTATCGATCCAACCTCTGTGCCGCGTGAAAGGGAAGAAATAGTTTAAATTCAATCTTGGCGACCGGCATGAAAGGAGCCATTAAATAACGACGGACGAGGTCTCCTTTAATATAGAACCCCGATCGAATCCATATTTCCTCGGATGCAATATTTGCAGAGTTTATTATTATGCGTGGCGATGGCGGCGCGCGAGCCACTCTGTCGAGGGTAGAAAAACCTCCGGTGGCGAGGAACGATAACCTTGAATCGCGTCCAACAGAAACCGCGCTTAGTGTTTGACACGATCGACCGGAATCAGCCGGTGGCTACGTGCTCGGCCCTCGAAAGTCTCCGGTCGAGCATGACGCTCGATTTCCTACGACAAAGATTTGCTCTCACGAGAACCGAGCCCGCGTCTTCCCAGCCGATTCTCATCCCTCGCACCACTTCCTCCCCGAGGCCTGAGTCGACCACCATTCCACCCCTACACTCACCAACCGAGTCCGTTCTTTTTCGTTTGCCGGCCCGGGACATGTGTACACCCTCGTCCAGAAGTATCGGGACAACCCAAGAAGACGAAAGAATCCTTGATTTTTAACGTGAAAATTTTCCTTTACCTATTTCCTTTTAGTCGATCGTATCCAGGCAAACATGAAATTATAAAATTATTTAGAAGAGAAATAAATTTTCCTTCACCCTTTAGTCGATCGTATCCAGATAAAAATGAAATTATAAAATTATTTAGAAGAGAAATTTTCCCTTCACCCTTTGGTCGACCGTATCTAGACAAAAATGAAATTATAAAATTATTTAGAAGAGAAATCAATTTTCCTAACTCTTTGGTCGATGGTATCTAGGCAAACATGAAATTATAAAATGATTTAGAAGAGAAATAAATTTTCCTTCACTCTTTGGTCGATCGTATCTAGGCAAAAATGAAATTATAAAATTATTTAGAAGAGAAATAAATTTTCCTTCACACTTTGGTGAATCGTATCTAGACAAAAATGAAATTATAAAATTATTTAGAAGAGAAATTAATTTTCCTTCATCCTTTGGTCAATCGTATCTAGACAAAAATGAAATTATAAAATTATTTGGAAGAGAAATAAATTTTCCTTCACGTTTTGGTGAATCATATCTAGACAAAAATGAAATTATAAAATTATTTAGAAGAGAAATCAATTTTCCTTCACACTTTGGTGAATCGAATCTAGACAAAAATGAAATTATAGAATTATTTAGAAGAGAAATCAATTTTCCTTCACTCTTTGGTCGATCGTATCTAGGCAAAAATGAAATTATAAAATTATTTAGAAGAGAAATAAATTTTCCTTCACACTTTGGTCAATCGTATCTAGACAGAAATGAAATTATAAAATTATTTAGAAGAGAAATAAATTTTCCTTCACCCTTTGGTCGATCGTATCTAGGCAAACATGATATTATAAAATTATTTAGAATAGAAATCAATTTTCCTTCACTCTTTGGTCGATCGTATCTAGGCAAAAATGAAATTATAAAATGATTTAGAAGAGAAATAAATTTTCCTTCACACTTTGGTGAATCGTATCTAGGCAAAAATGAAATTATATAATTATTTAGAAGAGAAATAAACGTCCACGAGGGTCCTGTATGTTGCATTAATGCAGACGAATTTTAAATGAGCTATGCAGCACATTCACGAGAGTTATGAGTAGACTACGGATGTTTATGCACTTTTCAATTTTTATAGGCAAATTTTAAGAAAGTGGTACCACGTTGTATCCACTTGATCCACGTAATCCACTTTATAGATCTGAAATAAATAAAAATCGTACTAAACCTGTGAAATTTTATTTTTTGAAAATCTTTTGAAGCTACAAATGCATAAAGATCCGCAGTTTAGTTACAAGTGTCCATTTAATTCTAATTCTGTATAAAATGAGAAGTTCTAAATTTGTCTTTATTCTGGCTGGCGCAACCCCTTATGAAGAATGTGTGTAAAATTCGTGTGCAGAATGATAACGATTGCTGCTGGTACATTATTGTTTGATATCAGCTTTTTGTACGAGATGAATATATGTCCTGATACTTATGGACGTGGGTGTACTTACGTGGACACGACCAACTAAGGACGAAGACGCTAGAGAAGGTTGATCGGAAGTGTGGTTCTTATAGCTGAAGAACTGTGCGACGTGAACGGGAACAGATTTTCGATATCACGCTGGAACGACACTGATTATCCGCAAATTGTTACGATAAATCGTCGCTCGACACCTCGCGAAGGGAACGCCGGTTTTCATTCAATCGAACGTTTGCCTGAAAACAGAAAGGAGCTTGGTTAGCCTAAGCTTTCCATTCAATTTCTTTTCAATGTCTTACATTTTCCAGACAAACCAAATGAAAAGTACTTCGAAATTGTCAGCAATTTCACTCGACAGTTTTTTAGTGCATAAGAAGCTATTCGAGATTGATTCGAACGATTGTTAACAGAAGGAAACACTAACTTGAAAGAGTGTTTTCATTCTGTAGACACTTTTATTTATACTTTTTCTAAGATCTCTTGTGAAGTTCTGCAGTTGAAAAATTCGATTGTTAGAGTTACCGAAGTTCTCTTGTTAGCTGATTCCGGTGTTTTTACTGGAGCGTATTATTAAGATCGAGGTTGGACGTTCTTCGCAAACTTGCATTATTATTGATAAAGCTAAGTAGAATCTGTCTTGAGGAACGAGATTTACAGGCAATGCAAGTGATCTGTCTCGTTTAAACACTGAAATTTGTGATGAAGACGATTCCAATTCCGACGACACAGCTTAAATTGATTATTTTATTTCTACAAAACTTCTTGATTTTGTATCTTCAATTAAATATTTAAAGTATTGATTACATATGTTTTAAAAATCAATAAAAATATCACAAATACTTGTGCAGACAAATTTTTTCTTTACATTTTGCACCCAAAAATGTATGGGGTTGCAATTATTAGGTTGGAGGTAATGTTCTGTCGCATTTTAAAGAAAACATTCGAATCAATTTATAAAAGTATATGTTTCATATTATTCAATGATATAATTTGATAACCTGTCGATTCCCGTTGATCAATGACTCAACCAGCAAAATTATCTGCCTGTTTAAAATACGACAGAGCTTTCCCTCCAACCTAATACATTCCTGTACACGTCGCACAGAGGGAAGTTAAAAAAATATGAAACGTGGACTATTTAAATTACATAGACTATTTATGTAGATAATTTCTCAGATAGAAATCAGGGTTCTACAGTTGATCACCGATAGTAGAGGCAATGTTCCGTCGTATTTTAAAGAAAACATTCGAATCAATTTATAAAAGTATATGTTTCATATTATTCAATGATATAATTTGATAACCTGTCGATTCCCGTTGATCAATGACTCAACCATCAAAATTATCTGTCTGTTTAAAATACGACAGAGCTTTCCCTCCAACCTAATACATTCCTGTACAAATTGCACAGAGGGAAGTTAAAAAAATATGAAACGTGGACTATTTAAATTACATAGACTATTTCTGTAGATAATTTCTCAGATAGAAATTAGGGTTCTATAGTGTATCACCAACAGTTACAATTATTTTCCAGCATCCTGGAATAATTCCTATCGAGCGAACGACAGAAATAACCACTGAAATGAAATGGAGGATTCGGTTGTTTCTCGCGGGTATCTCTCGAAGCCGTATTTCGCGTAAAATCGCGTTTTACACGGTTTCGCTCTTCGCCGGATCAACTGTACTGTCTGGCGTGAATTACGCACGGCCAATTAAAGGGCGCCTCTAAAACGTTCGGGACGATATCGAAGGATCTGGAGCGGATGTGCGGCGCGGAATGCGCGCGTGTATCGATCTAAATGCGTATCCGGAGGTGTAATAAGCGGTAACAGACTTTATTAGCTTTCGGAACGCGCATACCGTTTAATGTATTCCATTGTGCGGTACCAGCGGTGGCAGTGCTAATTCCGAAATTCCGAGTATTATGCCCCCCCTCTGCGAAGTGAATTTCGGCATTTGCGTACCGCGGGAGGTACGACTGGTCTTCCCTCTGCTATACCTCTGGTCCTCATCCTCTCCTCTGTCACCCTCTCTCTACCCTCGATGTCAGCGAATCGGCCTCGAGCTGGAGAAATCCGACGACGGAGACCGCGTCGTCTCGTTTACGAGTCCATAAATTCGAGACATTTAATTTTAAATTGTCCCGCGCGAAACCGTAATCCCGCGCAGCCATGTGAAGTGTGTTCATGCTAAGTTTTCAATTACCGCACCTGCCGGTAAGTTTTCTTATCATTCGAGTCTTCAACAGGAAATAACACATTTTTGTTAATCCTCGTCCCCGTCCCTCGTGTCAATCTCACACATACTCTGCCATTTCTAGAACAATTGATCCGAAGCTTTCTTACGAAATGTACATATTCGGTATTGTTATTAGAAAATATGACACAAAAGATGTGACAAATGTTCTTCGAAATAAACATTGTTTGCATTAACTGCAAGTCGCAGGTACGCAATAACATTTCTCTCTTTAGCGAACCTGTTAAGTCGTACGAAATGTATTGATATTCTCAGATGTTTTTCAGTTTTTGACTGTTCGAAAATACACTGTTTTTACTATAAATATATATAAAACAGTTTATACGAGTGGTGGCGAACCTATGACACGCGGGTCAGATACTGACCCACGCGTTTATTGTAAAATTGGCCTACATTTTTTAATGATAACAGAGAGAAAAGATAATCGAAAATATTAAACAATTATAAAATGTAAATATGTAATGTCAGATTTATAAAAAAATTAATAAATAAATAAAAAATAACAAAAATCCAAGTGGAATGTGCAAAAGTTGAAGTTGAAGTTATAAATCAAAAAGGAAACTAGAACCTTTTTTGGATTCTTTCAAAAGTGAGAACCAAAAAGAATCAACTGTCAACTTTATCTCTTAACAAAATGTTTGATGTTTCCAAATAATTCGCATCGTTTTTACCCTAGCTAGCATTTAAAGAAGAAATAAAAATAATTCTGATCCACTCTTCAAAAAGGTTCGTCATAACTAGTCCATACATACAGTGACCCACGAAAGTAACACACTTTAAAACGTTCGTATTTTCTCATGTAATCCTTAACAATTACAATTCTTCTAATATTTGAGAAAAGATCAGTTCGTTTGGTCCGATTATAAAACAGCTATACTGTGTGTTCACATAAAAAGAACCAGCATGGACGAATTTTCCTGACACTGACGGACACGACCAGATTCCGCGCCGGCATCTTGTACTCCGCGCGGGAATAAAAGTCGAATATGATTCGACCGTGGCCATGAATGATTCAATGATAAAGTGCATAGTTCGCGCGTCAATTTCCGTTTCCATCGGTTTTGTTTGTCGATAAGAATCCTTCGCTAAAGTAGAGCCGCGCAACACATGTATCACGGGCCACTGGATTTGATACATCAACGAGAGCTATCCATTCGTTCTCCGACATCTGCCTGCTCTTTCCGACAGTGAACGGCGTCTCTATGGATTTCTATTTTAAAAGTTAGCAATCGACGGTTATTGGCCCAGTTTTCCAACGACGCGAACCAGAAGTCCCAAACTCCGAAAGCAAACACGTCGTCCCCAAAGTTGTCTTTCCCTCGGGGGGCTAACGTGCCCATATTCGACGGAACCAGCAGCCGTGTGTACGTGTCGGATCGTTTCTTTGGAATTTCCAGCCCGACAGACGACACCGTCCTACCACTTTCACAGTTATAGATCACTATTGTGCAACCGAGCACACGGCGATCTCTCGCGAAGTGTAGGGAATATATTTGCTCGTAATCAACAAACTCGAGTCATCGGCGACTTAAATTCATACCGGGATCTAAAGCAAACATATGTATTAGGTCGGCACGAATATCGACTGCGGATGTGTGGAAGTATGATAAGGTTCATGAATCAAACGATCGCGACCTCGAAGGTGTATTTCGCGTGACACAGATCTCGAGACATGTCAATTCCGAGAGAAACTTTACACGTCGTCTTCTACGGATATTCCGAGATGAGTTATTTCAGTGTGCATGCTATCTGTATATCGAACCAAATATTCCAGTATTTTTTTTGTTCCAATTTTTTGTTGCAAACTTCGGCTGTGAAAAATGAAATACAGATTTGATATTGAAGCTTAAGAGCGACCCCCACGAAATTAGTTTAATAATGAAGTATTGTCATCTCGACACTGTCTCCAATTCTTCCCACATTTAAAAATAAATATTTTCAACGTTTCTTCTATGATAAGTTGCACTTGATTTTTCTCAATTCTTTACTCTGATCGTTATTCTGAAGGTTGCGGAAAATTTTTCTGAATGTTGTAGTGTTTATAATGATTTTTTATCCGTTTAATGGTCTTCGCGCTTGCGCGTTCCTGTGGTCGAAATGTGGAGCGTTTACGGTGCGAAATACCTGCGTTTATAAACGAAGAGTGATCGTGAAATCCCATCGTATTAAAGTGGATCCTCCTCGTAGACCGTGTACCAGAAATTTTCTCTCCGCTATCTTCCGTACAATGTTATTGCGTTCGGTGCAACGACGATACAAGATCTCATTAGAATTTCTCTTTGTCGCGTGTTGGTTGTTACGGCACTTAGTAGTACGACACAACGGCGTATCCCACGTGCCACCTATTACACTGTCGTATTTCACTGTAACGCATGCCTCTCGAGACAATCTCTGTTCTATCCGGTGTTATTAAGTTCACGGACGACGTTATTTTAATGCAAGACGAAACTCGGTTAGGCTGTCATAATCAAAGTGACGCAACACCTGTGGGATTACCTGCGGAAAATACTAGTCTCGATGAAACACGAATCAATTTTCTATCCGTTCACCATTTCAAATGTAATCAGCGAAGAAATTAGTTGGATGAAATATAAAACAATAATAGATTAGAAAAATTCAAGAATATTGTAACGTTCTTTTTAAGATTCTCGTCTAGTTTACAAGAATCAAGTTCATAATTATGCGAGTTTAGTATTTCGAAATTTTCTTTTTTCAACCCTTATGTCGATAACCGAGTACTCACTTTAAATATCTTTTTAAAACTTCTTTAATGCTTTTGACGATAAATTAAAAAATTATTTTTATGTCTATGATATATACACTCCCGCTCAAAAGTATATGAACGACACGTGTAATTTTTTATGCGGTCTAGTTTATACAGTTAATAATAAATTCATTAGATATCTCACCAATAATTATTATTATTGTCTTGAGAAGACAGCAAACTCCCCTAATGGATCATCGTAGATTGAAACAGTATTAGCCCTGCCGAAGAAACTTTTATTTATTCAAGAGATTTTAATAATTAAATTGTACAATTTGGTACTATTAGAATAAATTATTCTTGGAACAAAGTGTCCACGTATTTTTGAGCGGGGGTGTAACAAAGTCATTGTGGGACAAGATCAATTTTTATTTTATTCTTGCTTCCCACAATCAGTGTAGTAATAAATTATTCAATATTCGAAATCGTTCAGAAATGACGTTCACACATCAAAATAAATATTTAATAAAAATATTCTATAAATTTCTGCTGGCGGTTCTATCACCTGTGTTACTAAAATCTTTCAATTAATTCACGCGCCCTCAATCTGGATTTCGAAGCTTTCAGCGTGTTCCGTTCGATGGGTTTACGCTTGTTGAAAACTTAAATCTAGAAACGCCTTTGATTTCTTTGCGTAAATTTTACATCCGACTTACGTCTTTCACGTTTTCGATTTCTGAAATATTAAAGTAACGTCTGCTCGGTTTAACCTCGGGACAAAGTAACGTCGACGTGTACGGTCTTTAAACTGAAGCTGAAATCGTTTCGGGTAATGGTTTGTGCGTTCCCTTCTCGAAGGCAATTGCAGAGAAAGATTTTCTGTCTTTAAGCCTCTTTGAGGGCGCTCTGCGATTCTCGCGTCACGTTTTCACTGAAACAATCCTTCCCAATTACTGTTAGTAAACATTAATAATTAAAAACTGCAGCAGAACACTTTTTAATACTCTCCTTCTCAACCCTTTGCACATGGAGCTATTTTAACTCAAAAATTTAACATTTCTTCCGATCTACTCCTCAAAGTAATCGGACGTCTTCAAACAGTCAAAGATTTTAGCTTCTTAAAAACCGTTTGAGTGAGATCCGGAATTTTTAGAATATAGTGGAGTTAACATTATTCGCGGTTCCGCGAAACGCGAACGATTTAGCATACGAAAAAATAATAGTGCGAAAAACACCGATTAATTTTAAATATAGATCTTAAACGCGAATAAAGCGGATTAATTGAATAAATAATTTAAAATAGAATTATAGTGCGAAATAGACACTCCATAGCGAACGAACATTTAGTTAGGTTTCAAGAAAATTAGAACGGTAATCCTGAAGGATTTTTGAGTACTGTTCCGAAACGATGAAATGCAATCATTAAAGCCAAAAACGGCTACATTAAGTACTGAAAATATAATCCACTTACCGAGGTGCAAAAGTGTTGAAATGCATTATTAAAAGAAAAAAGATTATATATACTATTAAGGACCAAGATAAATGATTATTTTAGGTATTCTTCAAAGTTTAATAATATTTCTTTAATTGTCAAAAAAATTCATACATTTCAAAAGCGTTTATGTGATATTTTTTGTAATTTTTAATCAATAATTCTAATCATTGCAACAGTTTCGAGAGACACTGTACGTTGCATCGGTGATCGATGACTAACGAAGAAACATTTTTAAAAAAGTCGACCGCGCGAATAGCGTCGGTTCGGCGAACAAACAATAACTGTTAAACATAAAGCTGCAGATCGCGAGCGAAAGGCGAGTTAAAATGATTCCGTCAATCGAATGCCACGCGTTTTCAATAAAAGTGCGAGTAGTAGAAAAATAGACAGTGCGCCGATGCGCGGCCTTTCCTCTGCTCGCGTGCATAGACGCATCAACGAACGCGCTACGGATATTGCAGACGATGCTGCATCGATGTTCATTCGTGCGTGAATCTGCGCCACATAGAGGAAAGCGTAAATGTGCCATCCAGTCTGGCGGCGACTTGCAGACTATCACGAGGAAAGCGTCGCAGACAATCGAACCAAGCCGACGAACATAGCCGCCGCCGCCGCTGCTATACATATATCGGAAACAGAAGTTCGAGTATTACCATCTCCGAATGTCATCGTGGTTGTCGTCGGTCCCGACGCGGCATAATTCATCGACGTATAGCGGCGCGACGCTGAATTATGCCAATTAACGCCAGACACGATGAACTTCCCGCGCCACGTGCGGATTGTCTTAAATAGACCCGTTCAGTCGACGCCGCGACGCGACGCGTCGATCGTGACGACAACCACGACGTCTGTCTACCGACGTTTTCATCTCTTTTCAGATTTAAGATACCGTTCACTGAGAATACTGTTCCGATTCATGCCACCTGAGAATTATAGTGTCTACACTTTCGTCAGTTTAACGCTATTGGATCTCGTTTCCGAAAACGTTCTGCAAAATAAATGTCTCTGTTCAGGACACACGTCTACCTCTGCCGTGAATACATAATTGGGAAGATATTTAAGGATGTCATGCACTTGATGCATTTTACGTCACATTGTTTCAGAGTTTCATCGGAATGATACGTGAACTATTATCCAAAAATACTGGAATGGAAAATTCGATAGAATTTGGTACGATTTTAACTTATTCCAGATCTACAAAGATCTACTGATAACGAGATTTTATTTAATTCCACTTTCTTGTTTGCTTACAAAAATTGAAAATAAACATCCGTTGCCTAGTCATCGCTTTGCTAATTTCGAATTTGCTTATGAAATACGGTTCTCTCAATTTTGCAACTTTTAATCGGCTTATCGAGGTCTGTGGTTGTGGCTATGAATTTTTACCTCTGAAACTATTTGTTCAAGCGATTCTTTTTTCATTTTCTCCCGAAAAATTTGGATTTTTGTAAAAATATCGTTTTCAGTCGAACGATTTTTCTTGTATACTCTTTTCCATCTATTCTTTTCGTTCTTTCTCTAAGAAACAACAACAAAGAAATTCCAACCACTGCGATCGCAAAATAAATCGTGGTACAAGGAGTTGAGTAGGATTGTTTCCAAGCCTCGTGATATCTTGACCGATGAACAGCGTCGTCGTATTTATAGATCCGTTCTTGGTCGATTAATTGTTCTTCAGGAGAGAGGAGGAGTCTTCCCCGAAACGATTAAGTTACGGAATAAAAAATCCGAGGAGCTCGAAGTGAGCCGACGTAAACAAGCAAACTGGAGGACACTACTCCGAGATACTTCAGGTTATCAATTACTATCGAGGGGTTGTTGGTTATTGGTTTTATCGAAGTAGCGAAAACAGTTTCAAATTCAATCGCGAACAAACCGGCTAATAGAAAGAGCTCTCCCGTCGTTTCGCGAGCAGAGAACGACGACGGCAGGAAGTGGGGCCGAGAGAATTTTACAGTCGTTTAAATAAGTAAAAATTTCAATGCGGTTCCTTTTCGACGGGACCGTTTCTTTCCCTTGCCCGCTCACCAGAACCATTCCCGCTTTCTTCCCTCTTGAAAAATCTCGGATTTCCGCCGCAAAAGCGCACGCTTATCAGTGTTTTATTAATTTCGCGTGAATTGGAGAGAAGCCACGCGGATTGCAGCTAGTTCAGAGTGGTCGAAGTGGATTGGAACCGGTCCAAGGGGATTTCGGAGACTCGAAACAGGTGCAAAAGGTTTTAAACGTGCCAGATGTAAAATGGATGTTCGTTGGGGTTGACTGATCTTCGCCCAACATTGAAATTAATTGAATTGTTACGCTATTGAACACGTTAAATCATACCGTACAACTTTTAAATATTTTCCCGAGAATTTATGCGAATTATAAATTTTATTCATCGACACGGAGACCGCATAGGAACTTTTCCTTCATTTGGTAATAATTTTGGTACTACACACATTTTTCATAAATGAAAACACGTACATACGGAAATGTGGGTAAAGGAGAGATGAAGAAATCCGATTCTTACAAACCTTAAGGAACTAATTTCAAAAGTTTTTAAAAAGTTACAATACACTGCTCGACCGAGGATCTCAGATTTCGACGAATAAAAACGACTCTGCGCGTGTTTCGCGACTGCGACAATCCTTTTCCGCGAAGCTAGCGCGCCGTTACCTTATTAAGGGAGTTGCGGATTGCTTTCGGACCGGGTCATAAATTTTAAACGCAGACAAACTGCGTCTTTCGTTTCTTCGTTCCAAGGAATTAATTTCCTCCGTGGGCCAAAAGTCTTTTAGCGTTGGGACAAAGCTCTCGGAGGAAGACTCCTATGATTGCTGCCCCATTTAGCTACGGAATTAGGCGGAACGGGTTGAGGAAGAATCTTGTTAGCCAACACTTTGACAATTTTCGAACTCTAATGAGCAAGCTTTTGTACGCCTTCGGAGTAACATCTTGCGTCTCCGTGAACAGCTCCAGAAACAGAAACGTTCGGCCATTAACGCGGAATTTATGGAGAGGAGCAACATCTCGCTCTCTAGCCAACGAACGAAAGAGGAAATGATCGATAAGGATCTCGGCGGAATCTGCATTGCAGCCGCTGCTGGTTGGCTAACTCGATTCGATCCAGCCGCGAGCCCGTTCGCGATGGCAATATAATGCTGCGTTTCCACTCGAGCGACTCGTTGCTCTTCATTTTCGAATCAGTATCTACTCGAGCGAACAATGTCATAAAAATTTCTATATTAAAAAAAAACTAATCTTCGAAGTATGCAATTTACCCTTATGTAGCCAATCGAAATGTATAGATCATTTAAAACCTTTTGTATTTAACATAATTGCACAAATTCTCATTTTGAAACTAGAAATTAATATATCAGCGAGCAAAGAATAAACATTCAGAGAAATTTTGTAATATTTTTAGAGATCAACAGATTTTTTAAAGAAATGTAGTCAATGGGTAACCGGTTGACTAGACAAGGGTGAAACATTCGTCATTTTGCCAATATTCCAGATAAACTATTTCTTTGCAACATGCGATTCTTAAACATTTATTTGTTCCAGGCGAGATAGAACCAAGAGACAAGTAATCACAATGAAAAACAAATTGAACGTAAGACGTACTTTGAAAAGAATTCATAAAAATGATTAAATTCTGCAGCGTTTATTCGAGACTGTCCCTTTAAATTAATTCGAGTAGAATATTGCTCGTGGACCGATGCTGAGCTTGTGCAATATGTGCAGCTCGAAAACGAGCCGAAGAATACGAAAAAGGTGTACGAACGCAGCCAGTCGGATGCAAATCGTGCACGTGGGAAAGGAAGGTTGCGCCACCGGAACACTAAATGATATACGGCTCGCCTGGGAAATGTATTTTGCACTCTGATGGCTCGGTAAATTTACCACCGCGACGGAATCCCAGTCGTTCAAATTAATGGCAGCGAAATGCGCCGATGATTCAGTTCTTTCGATCGGTTCGAGTGGCTTTTCAATTTCATAACAACGCTTTTGTCGTGTAGGATTAACACGTGGAAACGACGCGCGTTCCTCGCCGCACACTGGCCCAGATCGAAGAATTTACCAATATTGTCCTACACCCTTTGAACTACGCGGAATATCGAAATGGAATTTCCACGGAAAAATAGTAAAAACTAATTGCTTCCCGACTGTATCGGGTGTTCCAAAGGTAGTCACCTAAATATTTCCTCGAATTGCGATGATATAAAAAATATTTTGTATACAATTTATTGGAGATGCATCGTCGAGTGAATTTTTTAATGGGTTCCCGTAGGAATTTTCGAATGTTCGAAATTAAAGCGGGAAGCATTGAACTTCGCGGAATTTCCGTAAACCACGAAACCAACATTTTTTGAAAATGGAAATCTATGGACGAGAATTTTTAAATCGCGATTTTTAATGGCTTCGCGATGGAATTTTCAGACGTTCGAGGCCTCGACTCAAAGCTGAAAGATGAGACTTTAGAGGGTTTAAATTAACGGAGGAATGGCGGGTTCCAATTTTTTAAAATTTAAGAATTATACAATTAATATTTACGAAAATATGAATGAACACAAGAGAATTGAAACGTGGAGATTGAAATATAAAATTTTTAAAGAAATCTGTTTGTTTTTCAAGAGGTTCAGAATATAACACCGCTACGTCATCCCTGAATTACACCTGTCTCCGGGCGGAATTCTTGCAGGTAATCCGAACACGTAACGCGATGATATAACATAGATGTATTCTACAAATTTAAAATAACGCGTTTTTTCCCGCCCGTCCACGTCCCATTACTCACATTAAGTTTCGTAGCTTCGTATCGTCCATTCGTTCGCCACAATACTTTTTTTGCGACTGGTTCGTTCGAAACCATGGCAACGGTTTTTTAGCGCGATGTGCTGCGGTGGAACAATGCCGGTATCCGTCGTTCCGCCTTCAATTCTCGTTTCAATCCATCTCCGGGAAACGTAATAGTGCTTCTTTCAAAGAGTGTAGAACACTAGCGAAGTCAGAATAAATTTTCTGGATCCGCGGGATGCGTCGAGACTTGAAAGAAGAATCAGCGGTTCATTTACGCGCTGAGGCTTTCCTATAAAGTCAGAATGGCGTTCCGTGCCGTTTGTATCGTGCCCGATCCACGAATTAGATTCAAGATTGGAAATTCGAGTTGCTTGTCCTTTGCGCGTGCAGCTCTCGGAATCGCGCGCGGATCCGAGGAGGTAATTGCGGCGAGGACGAACGGAAATGGTCTCCCGAAACGACAGAAAGCTAAAACGAAAGAACCATAATATTCAACGGCAGAAAATAGTCTTCCGAAATCAGACATCCGAACAATCCAATGAGAGTAGACTTGCATACGGAAATTTCTTAGAACACATTTTTCTTCTGTTTCCCTTAGCCACGGAAAGAATTGCAAAATTGCTATTCTTCTATCGGGTGAACAATACAACTCGATCGCCTCGAATATATTGTTCTGACGATACGAGAAAATTAGAAAAGAAAACATACAGAACCTGGCATTAAAAAGTGATACATAGCTTGAAGAGACTTAAAAAGCTATAGATTTGAAGCTCTCGGACTTATTTTAACTCGAAAATGTATTTACATTTCTACCGACGTAAAATAGTACCATTTCCTATGATTTTTGAAATTTTATGGATATGAAATTGGTAATATCCTCATACAATAACTAAATTTTTAGTAATTGATTTGATATCGACGTATTTAATGATACAGCAATTTTTAGTGGCGCCTCAGAGTCACCATTCAAGTCCTAAGAATTAACATATACATCTTAGGTTTTCTTGTTATGTGTTTCGCGTTAAACAAATAAAAGTCACAAAGTTTCGGGCAAGTTTACCTACAAATAACAGAACAGTATAACTTATACAAGTCTGTATCTTAAACTACTAATTTTTGTCGTAAATGCATCAAATCCGTAGTCTACCGATAAGACAAGCAAGGTAACGGTGCACTTTTAATAAAACAGCGCCGCGGTGTAAATCGAGTTTGCATCGGGCTCGATCCACGAATTAGATCCAAGATTGGAAACGACTCGGCCGGCTCCCGTCCTTTGCGGGTGCGGCTTTACGAATTTGGTGCGCGGATTCGCGGAGATGCGTTTGCGGGAAGAACGAATTGAAATGTTCGAGCGGCGTAATGGGCGAAAATTAAGATAGAAGAAAGAACGGCGAGGACAATGAGCGGCATAGTCGCGTGCTTGTGGGAGATAGATGGGGAAACAGGCGACGGGTAACGGCTGGAAAACTGGAGGGTGCAAATGAATGAATGACTGACTTGACCGCAGCAGAATGTACAACCGGATCTCCTGGCATTTTCTCTTCCCCGGGATCCACGTTGCTCGACAATGGTGGAACGCGTTTCAATGGGCCGTGTGTTCTTGCTCTATAGCAGCGATTCTTTCTGAATAGGGACAGGGGAAGAATGGACGTTCACGCAGGTGAGAAATGTAGAACAAGGTGCACAGATTTGTATGGCCGTGCGTCAACGCTCGGACGCGCGCTCCTCGATATTTCTGCCGCCGTCGATTGTTCCACGGCGCAGCTAAAATTGTCTTTTTGCCTTCTACGTTTTTGGTGACCTGTCCGACGATACCGTATGGATTTTCTCAGGCTGCTCGGGGTCAATAATCCCTACGCCATTTCGATATGAAAAATATCGAAGCTAACACGTCGCTTATCAATAGCCTGTTTCGATGTTCCTTTCGCTTCTTTACCACACTTGGATTATTTAGTCTTAAATGATATACTTAAATTTACCTAAGATAATTGTACAGCATTTTAGGTAAGTCCTAGTTTGATACCTCGTAATCTAAATAAGTAATTTACTTCTATATTCGTTGAATTCGAAATTGAATCTGAACAAATTTTTTTATACATTACACTGTGCGTTTTTTATAACTCTAAGCATCTCAATTTCATCTGTCATCTAACTTAAATCTTTGCACATTTTTCCTGCTTTACCGAGGACATGTTATGGTGCTCGCAAATCCTATGTGATTGTAAACCATCCCCATTCCGCTTGCTTGACCATAGATTCTTCATATTCCGCTGGTCCCACTATAAATCGTTCCTGTTCTACTTGCCCGGTCATAGACCATCCCTATTTCCTTTGCCTAGCCCAGCGTCCCCGCTATTCTTCATTTATTACGATCATGGGATTCCGTATTTTACTTGTCTGACCATAGGTCATCACTATTTTACTTACCGGAACGTAGATCGTTCGCATTCTACTTGTCCGACAAACTTGGTCGTTATTCTACTCGATCTCGCCACCAGACATTATTTATTACCTTTTAGAAATGTAAATTTTTCGTCATTCCCTTAACAAGTCCCCTGCAAAGTGATACGATCGTACCATTTAGCATTATTAAATACATGAGTACGATTGAATTTGATTTGTTTAACGGCAAAAATATAAAAACCGTATACGGAAACAGGAAACATTAAATAAAGTAAATATTTGGGTCATTTGATATCTCAAGGTTGAAATTAATATTAGAAGAATTGATCATCCAGAGTTAAAATAAGATTTATAAGATATTGAAAATTTTGTTAGTGGACTCCCATTGACGAAAGTGTTAATATCCTCGTACATTTACGGCTCAAGTGGTAAATTAGGAATTACGCTAGTAAGAAAAATGACAACCGGGCTTAATCAGCTTTCGAGGACCGCCAGTTTCGCGAACAACTCATTAAGAATGCGCATTTCCATCCATTTCCCTCGTTTGCGTTAATGAAGGAGCGGCGGAGTCAATTTTCGTTCTCCTTTTCCTTCGCCGACTTTTTGAGGCACTTAGCCCGATGGGAAACGTCAAAGACAAGTGAATATAATAGTTCGTAGTTAACATTCGCATTTCACCGTGCTCCAAGGCAGGCCGAAGCTAAAAGTAATCGCGCTTTGACTTGCGAATGCGCGAACAATATAACTTCATACGCAATTTACATATAATTCTACAAATTGAGTTTCTCGGTGCGCCGCCACGGCCCGAGCCCAGTAAATTATAAAATAATAGAATCATTATGCATTTATGCAGATACGCTGCCAGCGAGATAACAACGTCCCAACGCCGCGACGCATTTCCTTTTTTTTTTTTCGAAAAAAAAAATGGAACCGTGTTTTTATTTTCCGCGTTCTTTCAGTCGGACCTAACGAGGTCCGCGCATAGATGAAAGAAGATTAGACGCGTCAACAACCGGACAATATGAAACAGCGATGTGCTGTATTGTTCGTCGAAGCAAATTTCATTTTAACTCACATCCATGCAATTACCGACGAGTCGTTCTTCAAAGAAACGCTTAAACAACCATTAGATCGTGAATCCATATTTTAAAAAAATGTATTCTCCGCATCCTTCTAAACAGGATGCTGACCAAAATTATTTAAAACATACAGAAAAATACAGACCATCGTTTCAACTATTTTTTCTCACTACTTTTTGTAAAACAATTTTACAATTGTTTTAGTACTAGTATTTTTCGTTGAACGGTTTCAATACTGGGATATTATCAGTTAAGAACATTAGTACCTGACTAAATCTTTGGAGCATGTTATTGCTCCACGATTCGAATTTGGAAGGGGTCTATTAAAAAATCCTTTACGCGCAATTATGAATAAAATACAATTTATCGCGTCGTATCACCAGAATGCTTTACGCAACCATTTCCGAGCTAGACACAGTAGTTAAACACGCTATTCGATGCGACATCATTTCCGACGCACCCGCGGCGCATTAGCACTTTAAACTATCCGGGCAGGGCAGACAAGAGGAAGATCAACGCGTGAAATAGTACTAGATCAGGAATAATCCGGTGCTCGTAGCGCGTGGCTTAACACGCTATTGTTCCGCGCGACAATTGAAATTTTTGGTTCATAAAACGCCGGCGTGTCCGTTGCCGAAACGCGAAACGCGCAACGGCGCGACGCGTGGCCCTTTACGAGCTGATAAAAAGTGTGTTCCCAACACGAACAAAAATGATCGCCGGTCCGGTTTCAGTGGCGAAAAAAAACAAAAAATAGAGAGAGAGAGAAAGAGAGAGAAAGAGACAGAGAGAGAGAGAGAGAGTGGCGAGGATTGTAAGCGGGTTTATTACACGGAGCGCTAGCGCGCGCGCGGGGCTCGATGTTCGCGGCTATTGTTTCGCGGCAGTTGCGTTCACCGCATATTTTCGCCGGCATATTTTTACCGTGTGTTCCGTAACAATGAACGAGCCACTCGTATTGCCACCTGTATCTGACAGCTTGTTGATTTCCGCGAATATCACGCTATTTTAATCCGCGAGCCGGGGCCAACTGCGCCGCCGGTTATTCCGGCATTATGATGTAAAACCGTGTTAAGCGATTTAACGTCGCGTGAATCGCGCGTCATTAGGACCGCTATTTGACTTCCGGAAAATCGGTGCCGGGTCTACGACCGGGTTCCACCGAATTTCATCGTAAAAACTACAGCCCGCGCTCTGCGTACGTGCACCGAACGCTTCCTTCATTATCGCCGAAATTATGTTTGACAATATTATCGTGTGTTTTCAGCGTTTTATACTCCCGTTCGCCGGCTTTCTGTTCCATTAAACTTTTCGCTGGAATATCGCAGACTCTCTCGCATAACGCGACAAAGTTTTACCGACTGTCGTTTTCATAGCGCGATTGCTCGTACAAAGCTTGTTATGCTATTTATTTTCGAAAACATACATCCATGAGACGCAGAGAATAAAATTTTACGGGATCATGATCGCTACAAACATCGCTTCATATTATTCGTGTTTAGAGTTTGCAATTCCGCGGGATAGATGTGAGGTTTATTTCAATCCCGCGGGACAAAGGATTTAGTTCTTCAATCTAATATATGTTTAACCCGCCGTTAGTTAGGTAGAGGTTTTAGATTGATCGTAACATTGTAACAACGCGTGACAGCGAGTCTGGCCCGAGTGTATTTAAAAATTGAATTTCGAGGATCTGTGTTTTTACTCTGAAAAATTGCAAGCCTCTCAAGCAATACCTAATCTTGTATTCATGAAAAAGGTATTTATTTCTATAATACAATATATTATTTCGGTGGGTATGTGAGACCCCACCTTTTTTTCTTTTCTTTTTTTTTTCTTTTTTTTTCGGATGTGGGGGAACCGGTAGAACCCGGGACAAAAGCCCCGGGGGTGCCGTAAACCCCCACACCCAGGGACACCAGAATTCTCTGGGTCCCTCTTCACCACACTGTAGCTACTCCTACCCTCCCGACCCGCTATCCGCATACTGAGAGGGCGGTTGTAGCGATCTCCACTCCTGTTCTTAGCTCACATATGTGAGACCCCACCTTAACACTTTCGATACATTTTCCCACCTTACCAACGCCGGGTTAATAAAGACAAATTTTATTTAATGAGATAATCATCTTTAATCATAATAATTAAAATTTATTAACAAATCCTGCCGATCCTGCGGGATTGCGAGCCCTATTCGTGTTATGCAAGGAAGATTTTGGTAGAGTCAATTTTCGAATTGATACGAATTGTGGGGAAAAAGTCGAAGAAGAGGAAGGTAGAGTGGGGAGACAAGTCTTTATTTGGCCACGTCTGTATTCTTCAAATCAGTCTGTATTTTTGCCTCTTTCGAGCCAGTGAATTTTCGGAAATCGTAATCGTCTCTCGCAAGCCCCAGTCTACCTTGGGCAATGAATCCAGGAATTTCTGTCACGTCGATCAGCGTGTTTAGCGCGCAAATTCCTCCGTTACGAGCGTGGTAGTCGTCAGGCATTTAGCCTGGGTGTCGTTTGCGGACGTTTTCTGCGAGGAGGATCAAGCAGGGGATCCGATCCAGAAACGAAAGAACTATTACCCGAAGCGACGAATTCAAGCGGCCGGTTTCGTGCCAGGCTTTAATTAAAGACTCCGTCTTCCTTCGAACAGGTTATGAGTCGAGGGAACGATGAAACGACGCGGGAACCAACGACACCGTGCGACCCGGGTAATAACGTTAAACGAGAGATAATATGGCAGTTCGGTCATACACAGAGCTACCGAACACGTGGATCAGTCCCGGGAATTTCAACGAAAATGGCGCGATAGCTGGGGCTTAACGCGATAATGCGAAAAGTTGAGGGACCAGGGGCGGTAATCGTCTTCCGCCCTCCATTCGGCCGATGCTCTTTCGTTTCTGGCTCAAATTAATGGTACATGCTCGATTTAACTTTCGTTATACATGACGTTCACAGACATCCTATCGACGAATTCGTGCTATTCGCCGAATTCTTCTCGAACGCTAGGTTGTATCTTTACTTCAATTTTAGCGTAAGGAATCCTTTAATGAGTGACGTAAATTTTTGTTTGGTTTGGAGAAGTTTCGTCGCATGTTTCAACACGTTTCTCTTAAAAAGTCAATCCGGTCTTTATATGTTGGGTTTTTATTATAAGAATAAATATTTTTAACTAATAAACTCGTCGAATGTCTTTTTCTTATCAAATTAAATTTAGTAAAGCGAGTATTCTTGTTGAACAGCCACAACAATTTCAGATCACCCAGTCTCAAAAAGTCATTGTTTCCTCGTCGGAAATAAAAATGAAACAACAAACGAAGCTGCGATAGCTAATAGAACGTGCAAACTCAATTAAAAATCTTGGGTCAGGTGACATAGTCAGACCACAGTTTGCATCTGGAGCGTTCCTCCAACGGGAATATCGTTTCGCAATTAGTATATCTATGCCAAGTGAGTCTCGGCCGGCGTCTAATCCGACGCAAGGCATCCCCGTCGACTTTTCATCATTAAGTAACGCATCAAATTCTAGGCCACGCGAAAGAGCCCTCATCCGATGTTTTAATGGCAGACCCTCCGACATTCAGATTTCGCTGGTAGCTTTTCATCCCGAGCCATTCACCAAGACTTCGTGCCTTGATTCCACGAGAACTACCTAGACGGAAGGAGAGAGAGAGAGAGATGGGAAGGAGAGGGGTGAATCCAAGCAACAAATCTAGGGAAACGAGGTCGGATACCAGTGCTTTTGTTCTCCCGTTAGTTCGTTAAGGCGTTGCATGATGGATGATTATTAAATGTCGAAACGTAAACAGAGCTCGCCATTTACACGGACGGAAGCAGCCGACAGGCCCGGATCCGTATTCAACGAACTTGCTCCGAGCTCGACAGAGATCTGTTCCG
Organism: Lasioglossum figueresi; assembly: GCA_028455805.1. Classification (NCBI taxonomy): domain Eukaryota; kingdom Metazoa; phylum Arthropoda; class Insecta; order Hymenoptera; family Halictidae; genus Lasioglossum; species Lasioglossum figueresi. The sequence continues at coordinate 14,912,848 of CM052194.1, forward strand.
ACGGAAACCACCGGGCCTGGACCAACCTCACTTAGCTTCGAACGTTCCTCGATCTGATTCTCCCTCTGTCCTTCCTGGCAGACTATTAAAGATCACGAAAGTTCCTGTGCCACTGTTAACCCGATTCGGGATCATTAATTGACGTTGGGAAAAGCGAGACAAAGTATTAAAAGTGGAAGTTCAAGCAGTGAATGGAATTACCATGGTTATAAACGACCCATTGATTAGATAATTGCGTAAAATTCAATGGTTAAATTTTAAAGAATACAGCTTTATTAATCAGATAAGAATGATGACTACATATAC
>CM052194.1:14913253-14923699 GCA_028455805.1 Lasioglossum figueresi
GAATAATGGTACAGCAATTTTTAGTGGTGACTCTGAATCGTCACTCGAGTGCTAAGGGTTAATACTATCGTCAAAAGCATTTTTGTTCCAAAATTCATTATTTCCGGGACTTTCGGAGGACCCTGTACAATAAAACAGAGTGCAGGCGTTGCAATAGAATATTCTAAGCAAAGACAAACATTTGAAGGTCCCTTTGCACAGAAGAATATTACAAAATCCAGGCAGTGTCCCCTAGTCATGTTTCGATGAGCGACTCGCCCGTCCTCCCTCTTCGAATTCGCATATCCCCTCCAGCCAGCCCTTCTTTCGCCAGGGAATCTTCCCTTGGAATTGTTCTTCTGGGGTCGGTATCCGTCTCGCGAGGCGGTGGAAAATTCTGGTATTGTCCCCGGTTGATTATCACGGACAATCGAGCAGCAGGCCGGCCGATTAGCTTCTTCGGGCCTCCGTGGGATTTAGGGGAACCGTTTTAACCCCGGCCGATAGCGGGCTCTCTCGTTTATCATTCATGGAAGACACTTCGATCCGTGTACATGTTCGAGCGTGCCGAAGAATCGGAGTCAAAATAGCTGTCTAATTCTCGAATATGTTAGCCAGACATTAAGCATTCATGGCGGAATTTTGACGCGGTGTTTTGGCCATCGAGATGTCGAGCGAGAGGGGGCTGGCTTTTTCGCGGTGAAATCGGTGATTGACGTTGCTTTCGAAATTGAATTTTAATATTCCATGAGCTGTCCGGTGTCGGATGGCTCGGGTAAGGAGGAAGATGTTTATCAGGGAGCCGGTGGCCCATCATTGGCTTTCGAATATTCCCAGCGGTGCCGTAACAATTTTAGCTAACTGGTTACCGTCCCACCCGAAAATAAACACGTGCCGGTGCAACGATCGTCCCGGAAACGTTTTGATCCTGTGTCTCATCTCTGATTTTGCGGAAGGTATGTACTATCCAAATCATGCAATTTTTACAGAAAGCAATGGTTGTTGATTTGATTTTAGAACGGCTCTATAAGAATCACTCAACAGATATTTTAGAACACGAACAAATTCTTAGTTTGTTGGACTGTTTAAAAATTGCTGTACCATTATTCACAATATTGTTTACGTTATTAAAAATATGCTGATATATCTGATCAATTATTAAACATTTTTGTATGCGGTATTATATCAATTTCGTATCCATGAAAATGATTCTGGGTTGGAAGAAATGTTTAATTATCGAGTGAAAATAGTTCCAAGTGCAAAGTACCATTATTCACAAAATTGTTGACATCGATAAACATGTTGGTATCTAATCAAGTACTACACATTTGAATATTGTACGAGCATTAAACGAAACAAATAATACACAATGGAATTATTTTGGATCGGAATAAATGTTTAATTTTCAAGTTAAAATAGCTCCGACTGCAAAGTGTTAATAGTGGTTCTCTCTACAATACTAAAGCTTTATATTGTGTGTATATACTAATTACATTAAGATCATTATGTAAGGGATGTTTGTGACAACCTGATTTTTGGATCCATAGGTAATTTTCGATCAGGGAATAATTTCGTTCTTTTTTAATGCTGGCATAGTTATTATGTTATAGTTATAGGATACATTTTTTCGAGAAATATATGAAATTACTCGAAGCGAGTGTCGCCTATTCCAATCAGCTTACGCGATTTCATCCCACTCTATGCGCCGCGTTTCATTTAAATATGGCGCGGCCGCGTCGGACGCAATTCCACGCAATCCAATTGACCGAACGCTGAAAAGCTCTATGCGAGAGAACACGTAATTTATTTTTTGTCCTTTTATCTCGTCGGCTAATTAGCAACAAAAGAAATTTTAGCGCACTCGATGTCGCTCGGAGATATAATAATATTATTTCTATAACCTATAGTCGGGGGGGAGAGTAGGGAGCACCGTAGCTTTATATCCATTAATGTTTCCGCCGGCAGATCAAATAAAATTAGGCCTCCTCCTGGCGGCGATCCGACAATGAATTCATTTCGAGTTAAAACGGAAATAATATTAGCCAAGCTGAGGGTCGCACGAATTTTCAAATGCAATGCAATTTTCTTTAGGTCTCACAATTTTATATACGAGGCGCGAGCGGAAACCACTCGAACTGACAACTTGGTGAAAGTCGTAATAATATAATACATGTATGTTGAACATTCGCAACAACGTAATGCGAGACAAATAATGTAGATGCAACAAATATTTCGCCGAAAATGTTGTTAAAAAATTTCGTTCCGTTTTGTACTAATTGGTACAATGCGTACCGGAATTTTGGCGATGACTTAAACAAATATTTTCTTGTCACACCTCGTATAAAAATTAGCAAACTGTAACAAGCTTTGATATTTTGTTATTTTTGTCCCTTCGTCGTTCGTAACTATAGACTATGAACCTTTATATCAGATGATTGCACAAGTTCTTTTCTAATTTTAGAAAAGAACTGTATTCTTTAAAATTTAACCATTTTATTTTCAAATCGGGCACGAACTTACGCAATCATCTGATACGACATAAAAATGTTCTGCATCGATTGGATGAGACAGGAGTTACGTAGAAATGAATTATTCAAAATTAATTTACAAGAAACTTCTGACATGATCAGCGTGATAAATGCGTCGACCTTGCAGTTTACTCACGACTAATAATCGAATAATTCCGCAACAACGTGAATGAACGAATCGAACGAATCGAACGAGCAAGACGAAGCAGAGCGAAGTCCATGAAAAAATGATTTCCACTCGGTTCGTGAACATCCATCAAGGTGTTCGCTCGGCCGGAGCAAGCTGGCGCACACGGATGCAAAAACTTTCGCAAGTGTTCCGTCAAATTAAGCCACGGTGCTGGCGCAAATTGATAGATGTTCGCCGATCATTGCCTCTACATTCATAAACAAGACATTATCCCGACGAATATCCTGGTAATGCGTTCCATCTATTCGCAACATCCACGAGCCGAGAAGGAATCATCCCCCGGAGAGGATGGAACGATGAAGTTGGATAATGTGAAAATAACAAGTCGGGGGATGAATCATGCTCGATCTGACTGCCGCCGGCGGGCACGTCGGGGGTGGCTATTCAAGGACACGGCTTTTCCGTGCCGATCCTCGTCGAATGGACGACGGATATTTCATAAAACCTACGACGAACGATCGACTCTGCTATTACGAATCCCTCGACTTCCATTATTTGACACTGGATCTACAAGAATTTATTCAATTCTTTCGCAATTTTTATCATAATCATGAAAGTTCACATCGTACACACAAGTTCACATTAAGTTTATTAGATTATGTTATTAAATAACCCGCACTGTTTATATGAATTCACTCAACGGAGTTTATTTAATAATTAGAAAAGCAGCACAAGCAAAACACGTCTTTAGGTTTTGAACGTAACACGTCAAGCGAGGATCATTCGGGTTAGAATAATTGAACGATATTATAAACAAATAACCAACGGTTTCGTAAACAAACTGAAATAAACTGATGTTGTATCGATCGTTCCTTGTGTGGAACAATAGATTAATTTTGACATATTTGAACAACGATATTTTAAACTAAATTAATTCAATGTAATTTTTACGACATTGTCAAAAATGAACCGTTAGATAGTGCTTGTTATTTCTGCAATATATATGGAATTCATTTATTGTTAATATCCTTCATCTTTTAATATCTCGAAACAAGAAATATGTGACCTAGACTTTTTATAATTATGAGCACAATTAACAGTGTTGGACGAAAGTATTCGCACATCCTTTACAATTAGCCCAATCAACTTTCTGAGATGTTACAGGAATTATTTTACTAGATGATATATAAAAGAAGTTGCGAAGAAAAAACATCAATATTTTTATCTGAGCCTCTGATGGAAGTTTAAAACATGCCTTAAAAATGCGTTAAGTAAGTTTTGTCGTAAAAAGAAAATTAAAAATATAGTACAGTAATGCCGGGATCTTCTGTGCTGTGACATAGATCATGAAGGGATCAGGCTTAGATCGGGAAGCTCCGTCGCGCTTAGATCGCGGATGACTGTATTCCCTAAAATTTGTATTCCTTTCATTTAATTCTTTTACAAGAAACAATCGCTAGAGATTGTTACGAACACACTCAAGGGCTGCGTCTCCCAAACAGACGACACTCGCGCGTGACTGCACACAGTCACCACAGTACACTCGCACACCGCTAGACCACGTATACGTACGCGAGGATTGCAAGGGTCCGGGATTCCACTCCTGAATTCTTAATAATGCAAAGACGGATTTTCTTAGTAGTCAAAATCGCTAGATGAGAGATCAATCTAGGGGGCTATTTGCCTCAAAAGCACTACTTTTACGTTTACGACACGTAATTTTCATTATTCGTCAGCATGTCGCGGAGCCTGGAGAAGCAATGGACAGGCGACGGTGCTGCCGTCTATCGTGGCTGTCGATATGCTGTTGAATAATGAGAATTACGCGTCGTAAACGTAAAAGTAGGATTTTTGAGGCAAACAGCCCCCTAGATTGAACTTTCATCTAGCGATTTTGACTACTAAGAAACCCCGTTTTTGTATTATTAAGAAATCAGAAGTAGAATCCCGGACCCTTGCAATCCTCGCGTTAAGATGTCCTAACCTAATGATTTCGCCGCAACGACGCATCTCTCTGCAAGAAGTCTCGCAGTCGACTGCCTGGCTTGGCATAATGTGGCCAAGCAATCGACATATCGAGGATCGGAAGAAACGTTCTCCGAACGAGTGGCTGCGGTCGTTATTCCGTGCACGTTTACTGCATCATTAACGAATTATACGAGGCAACGATAAAAGTGAAATAAAATTCGCCGCGTAAAGAGATTTACGAGCTACGTACACGAAGCGTCGGACGCGTGTAAACGGAGAGAACGCGTGTTACCGGCCCAAGGAAAACACAAAAGGGAGAACCGGGCGGGGAATAAGTTGACCGGCTTTCTTGTAGTTCGACACCGATAGGTTTACGGCCTTGTTGACTGCAAGCCGTTTTCCAAGCCACTTCCGGTATGGAGACGACGGCGCTGCTGTCCTCCCACGTAAATGTTCCACGGCTATGTGCTCCACCTTTATTGCGCCATTTTAAATGCCGAGGGTTTCTTTTCATTCCCTGACATCGACGATTATTGTCAGTGAAATGGACGACGTGTCGGCCATTTTAACACATCCTCGGACGCTGACGCGGTACGTCCTTCGACGACCCAGCGTCGGATATTCGGGGTTTGTTCATTACCTGAAATGCTGGGAGCTATCAGCTTGAATCATCGTGTCTCTCGAGAAACTACGTACGAGTATGGGTATGTTCTTCAGGGTAAAAATTTACCCCTCTTTGTAAAATAAATGATCTTTTTCTTGCGACACGCGTTTCTCCAAAATGTGACGCTATAAATGAAATATAATTTGTTGTTTGAAAGTGTACAACAAAAGTGGATGAAATATTACAGTCGCACGTATGGGTAAGGGTATATTCCTCAGGGTAAAAATTCGCCCATTGTTACGTATTGCAAAACGATTGATCTCTTTCTTGCGAGACGCGTTTCTTCGAGATGTGACGCTATAAATGAAATAGAATTTGTTGTTTGAAAGTGTACAATAAAAGTGGATGAAATATTACAGCCGCAACTATTTCTGAGGAGTATACGATGATTAATGGTATCGATTATTATTGATTGTGCGATTTATTACTGGTCCAAATTCAATTAAAACGTCAGCTGTAATCAGCTGATCAACCGCTAAACCGCAACCGTTTTCAACTAATTGTGGCAATTAAAAATGTAAATTCTAACGATAATTTCCTAACAATCGAGGAACAAGTATCGTCTGAGACGGTTCTATGCGGGCGCATGAAAGCGTAACGACATCTTCGTTTACATAAAAAGAGGGGAGAATCCTTCTCGCTGAACGGCGTGCACGGCGTGTATAATGGATGCACGGGAAATTGTCTCTAAGCGGGTAAAGGTAAAAACTGCAGCGGTCTTTTGTGAGCCGAGGTCGACGTTTTCCACGGTGAAATTGAAACGATTAAAAGAGGAGGAACGAGCAAAGTATACAAGACAGTCCTTTCACCCGGAGGAGCTTTCAAACGAAAAGTAAGTCAAACGGGGCACTCCGTCCGAAAAGCTTTTTCTTCCACACATCTCATTTTCTTTCCGTCTCCATTTAGAAACTTTTGCACGCGTCGCGGAATTTGTGTATTGCCGACTAACAATAGACCGACCTCGTTAAAATTGCCTACTAAACTCGATGGCGAAACATTTATAAATACTGCGAATCGTTAAAACAAGGGTTTACAAATTTAAGAGCCGGTACTTAGTATTCTCATCGTGAAAAAGTTCGTAGTTCAGAAATTGTAAAGGATCTTTCTTTTTGGTTAAAGCGGAAAGTGTGCGGGGCGATTCAAAGAAAATAAAGAAGAGAAATCCTAATAAAGCGATAGAAAATGTATAATTTCATTTGAAGTATGTACAAGACGATTCGAAGTGGAATTATTATTATTCTATAAGAATTAGAACAAGAGGTAGAAGTTCTTGCGGTAGAACGAAAATAAAAATGCAAATTTTCAGACACTATAGACGCAGGAAAGTTCAGCTCGCTTCGTTCTTGAACATTCGGTTGAATCAGCCTGTATAAGGGATCGTTACATTTTTAATGAGCAGACTCTGGTTCTGTCTTCAATTAGCCGGTAGCCGGTCGCGTCGCAAGAATAATTCGTTAAGGCAAACCGTCGCGTTCCATGAATCGGGAACAACCGTCCGCCGAAAAGTTCGGCCCGCAAACGACGAGGAACTGCGGGAAACTGTTCTTTCCCCGTTAAACCGAAGTTCAAAGGCTTTAACGCCGCGGCCCGAGCGGGCGCGGAACGAGAACTTCTTCTTTCCGGTTACTTTTCGTTTTGTCTTCGGTATACTCTTCCTTTGGCCCGGTTCCTGTTCGCAGGAAACTTCGCGTTTGCGCGGATTCGTCGTTTGAGTTCTCTTCAGTTTCTCTGCGCGCGGTCGAGGTTCAATTTTTTCATTACTTTTTGCAAAAATGGATGAAAAGTCGCCGATCATACTGTTACGCCGTCCGATAAGAAGCGCGTTAAACCGTAATGGGTGTGGAATTACGATGGCGGCGAGCAGGGGGTGAATTTCGAGAAAATTTGCTATCGCTGATGGCCTCTGACCTTATCGATTTTTATGCTCAAGAGACACGCTAACGCGGAGATAGGTGATAACTGGAGCTTATAAAGAAGCAGAATGTTGAAATATTTTCGATAGCGGATTCTTTAACAAAATAAACCGAATAAAAATTTGTTCCTTCCATTAATGATTTTAAAATCGATTTAACGACGGAACCATTAAATTTCACCATAGAATTGAGGCATCGTGGAGTCAGTAGCACAAGTTACGAAGAAAATGATCATTCCAGACAGAGCATTCGGCAGACGAGCTCGAAACGAAACACGGTAAAAATTTTCTCGGATAAGAACGATCGCGTGTGTTATCGATTCGAGCGTCGAATGGTTTCGTGCTCTTATTGTCAGTCACGCGACTGTATGGGATTTCCGGGATCGCAATCTCATCTTATTTCTGCGGAGAAAGAATGGCGGGGACCGGTGGCAGATGGAAGCTAAGTCGGATCGTCGACGTCGACGTCGGCCCGCAGCCGTTCGCTCGAGGAGCCAATAAAAGCGAAGGCTCGTCGTGCAACGCGCGTAATTCAGAATAATTGAAATACACGAGATGCGCTGATCCCGAGCCGGGTTCATGTTGCGGAGCGGATTCGAGCGGATCGCACCGAAGCCAATCCGCTCCGCGCGAGCTCGCCCGGCTGCTCATTTCCGCTTTATTGGCGCACAATAAGACAGGCCTATCCCCGCTGATCGAGTAATGGATTTTGATTCCGCCCGACGACTGCCTAATCGCGGCCGGCGAATGCTATTTCGAATCGCGCGCACGGATAATTCGTCATTCCTTCGATACAGCGAACGCGATTTAATCAGCTCGAACTTACAAACTTATATTTTCAAATTCTCTTAATCTGACCGCTGTGTTAAATCGTGCTCGCCCATTTCCGTCATAAATCCATAAAATCCGGAATATTCATTTCTTCATTCTTCTCAGCTAATTTGTACGTTTCGTTCGCATCTCCATCACGCCACATCAGACATATACGATGAGAAGTCGGAGCGCAACAGAGAGAAAGTGGAAACTGAACGATAAATCCGCTGGTTTCGAGAACTTTTTCGCGGATCTAATAACGCCGGCGCCGTTAAGAAAAGTCGACAAAAAGACGCGTGGACAAAGGAGGTCGCGTTAAAATAATAAATCGCCGCGACTCCCCCCGCCATTTCTTACAAGTGTCACGCCGATGTGAAAGTTTTCTGAATTTCGACGGTAGAAATTTATGCGGCTCATCTCGGTCTGTGGGTTCCCTTAATAACTGTCGGCCCTATACACGATAATTTTCAGTTACCGGACAAAGTTTAACGCGGGGAGCACGGATAATTTTCCTTTTCTTTCGCGTTCGCCTAAACGGCACGCGGCGTCGTTACAGCTTCGAAGATTGTCCGTTCCTCTGTCTCGCGCCGCAGGAAAAAGTCTCTAGTCTATCGAGACGCTAATCAGGGAGCAAAAGGGGAGGCCAGAGGAGACGGTTTCTCGCTTAGATACGCCCCTGAAATCCCAGCGGGGCGTAAAGTAAGCCGGAGCCGCACGCAGCTTCCCGAGATCTTACCTAGAATCGTTTCTACCACGCCGAGCCCGCTGGTTATTAATTGTAATTAAATTCCGAGTGCTTGGTTCGGGTTAATTCGCCCCAGCTTCTTCGTCTCCATCGTGGTCGATTAAAAAAATATTCGGGCACATCGTCTCGGCCTCGAAAACTTTCTAATGGAACTTTCCTTTGCTCGGACGTCCGAGAGACAGGAATTCTTTTCGTGCACGGAGTTTACTCTATTTTTAATCGATGCCCATCCAAAATTCAATCGTTGAAACTTCGGACCGAGTACAATGAACTCAATCTCTGACGTTACTCGATTTAAAATCCGTTGGAAGTCTCCTTTCTATTTTTTAAAAATTCTTACATTACATTTCGAAACTGTTGGAAAGTAAAGGAGGCTTTTACAGGATTTACAGTATCGGCTGTGCCCTCTTCGTTGTTGTTTTGTCGTCTCGATGCCATCGACGCGACGTTCAGTTAATGTTCTTACTCACTTGTAAAATTCGTAAAGTGGAAATAAATTATACCTTATATTTATCAAATCATAAAGAAGAGTTATTTTTAATAGAAACTTACGTCACCATTACGATTCTTACAAAAATACAGAGCACGCAGACTATTAAAATCGAAGAACTCTCGTTTCCGCGTCTTACGTGAAAATATTTGAATACGGATGTGATAACAACGTTCGGCAGAACGGTGAACGGTTTTTCTCTGGTTTCCGGTTTTGGGCGGGGCAATTTCATTGTAATCACGATAGGCAGGCAGGCTAAACCCATCCAAAACAAGCGGCAATCAGGATTGCGGTTAATAACTGGACGCCGGGCCACAGAGCTGTGCGCGCGAGAGCGATAGACGAAATACCGAAGCAGCGTGGTCGCGACGTAAAACCGCGAACCCTGGTAAAATCGCAACCCGTTGCAACGCCCGAAATATTGCTCGGTCTTCCCGCGCTGACGTGAAAATAAGTTTCGACGAATTAATCGGGCGCAGACCGGCCAGACCGCGGCGCGTGGTACGCGCGTTTTAACGCACGCTGCGGTCGTGGGTCGCGGCGTATGATAACGCCGCACATGAATCCTCGCGAATCGACGTCGCTCACTGTTCACCACGCTTCCTCCCGACACTTAAGAAACCTCACGCCAACTGCGAAAACTGCTGCGAACAATATCAAACATTCAGGTCCGTCTATCAATTGTAATTAAATCCCCAGTCTGGCATGAGCGTTGAACGAATATGCTTTACGATATGTTTAAGCCTTTGCACTCGAGAGGCGCCACGAATAACACTGTCCAACAAATTTCAACTTCTTTTGGTTATTTCGATTCCCACTATGCGATTCTTATAGAGTTTTTCGCGCTGATTCCGAATCTGACCTTAATTTTTCTCCTATACGTACAGTTTGTGAGAAAATTGAGTTTAAAGAAAAGACACATTTTTCAACTTTGAACAATTATTGCGATGTTATCATGAAAGATACTAAATTGTTATTTACGGCAAAAGATTTTGTAGACTTTTCCGAATACAGTGATATCCAATAATAATACATTACGATCGTTTAAACATGTTTAAACAACGATTAAAGACGGAGAGACACCATTTTTGCAGTCATTTTTGAGGATATTTTTCAATTTATATAAAAAAATAAGGGTCCAGCGGAAAATCGAATAATACCACGCGATAGAGCAGACTTTCATCTTGAGAAACCACCCTTTCAAATTTTCAACATCG
>CM052194.1:14933653-14979185 GCA_028455805.1 Lasioglossum figueresi
TTGACGCGCAATGATACATTTTCAGAAGTGTTCCAAAACGAAAAAAAATGAATACACACAGTTGTTGTACTTGGACGTTTACAAACTCCAGTATATGCATTAAAATAAATGTTACACATTTGAATGTTGCTTGAGTAAATTGCATCAGTTTAACATGCATAAAATGAAACAAATCATATAGAATGGAAATATTCTAGGTCAGAAGAAACAGTCAGTTTTCGTGTTGAAATACAGTAAAGTCGCGTTATTTTGCAAACAGCTGTGTTCTGCGCGAAGAAATATCGTGTAGCGACACTATATTTTTTTTTATGACTGAATCTACCGCGCTGACCGCGCCGAAAGTACAAAGAAAGCCGAACGTAGAAAAGGACTGCATGTAAACACAAAAAAACGTATAGAATGGAAATATTCTACGTCAGAAGAAACAGTCAGTTTTCGTGTTGAAATACAGTAAAGTCGCGTTATTTTGCAAACGGCTGTGTTCTGCGCGAAGAAATATCGTGTAGGGACACTATATTTTTTTTATGACTGAATCTACCGCGCTGACCGCGCCGAAAGTACAAAGAAAGCCGAACGTAGAAAAGGACAGGATGTAAACACGGATCGCGCTGTCCTTGCTTGCGCCCGAAACTTCCATCGTCAATGAAGCCACTAAATACAGTTGAAATTATATCGTGTTTAGTGTAATTTTAATCAGAAAGATGCCACAAATAAGTTGGTGAAGGTCCCATAAAAAAATAATGAAAAATAAAGAAATTTTGTAATTAGACTAGTTGTGGTTCACACCGATATATCCGAGCCGAGATCAGATTACGCGGCTAGTTTACACTGCTCGGACACCGAGGCAGCTGAAGCTTCTTGGCCCTTGCGGCGTTGCCCCTCAGTGGAGGGGGTAGGTGCTTGACAAATTCTGGGTAGGCGGTCGCTGAGAAATAACGCGACTTTACCGTAGTTCCGAGTGCAAAGGGTTAATAATAATTTTGAAGGCAAATCGAACGAGCTACCATACGATGGCCTTGAACCTACAACTAGTATAGTTTTTTCGGGCGAAATACCCCACCGTGCGACGGGGGTGTTCTTTGACTCGGAATTCCCGGATAGTAAGATGGTTGAACGACCGGAAATAATCGTAAAAGAAGCGTAAGAGCGAGAACGGTGGCGAGGCACTTTAAGCCACGTTCGTAATGCGATCGCCTCCAAACCCCGCCCCGGATCCGCTTTTCGCCGTCGCTTCTTTGGTTTCTCGTTATCCTGATTTCACGTTGCCTCGAGCAAGACGCAGGGTAAGCCCCGTCGACGACCGCAGGCTCGTCCGCGCCTACAACGCCATATGATTTAACCATAAATTTCATCTGCATAACAAGGCGACGACGGCCCCTCATGAATAAAGTCATTCGTATTTCGATATTAATCACGCCTCGCCACACCACCGGAACGACGAGTTTAGCCGTCCCTGCACGCCCACGCACACACCCCCGACGACGATTTCCGCGTTCTCCGATTCACGCGACCGTGTCGCCGCGACGTGTCTGACTACACGACCGCTGCCCGAACGGCTTTCCGCAAAGGTGAAGCAGGAAACGATCGATTGTTCTCGGCTCTCGCGATTTTACGGCTAAATGGACGTTCAACCCTTTCGTCGACGAATGTCGACGGAAAAATTATTCCTCTCAAATAGGACGGTCAACTACAAACCAGACTTGACAATGAATGCAATTTTTTTCAATATATACATTTATTTATTCTTACTTCGTTAACTTTTCATCAATAAGTGCTTCGCCACGGCGCAACGTTTCGTCATTAAGAAAGTTTCTTTCTAGTCGTCACAATGTGACGTGTACGTCTTATTACACCACACTGAATGTCGACTGAAATTTGTCGCTCACTCGTATCGTGCGTGACTCGCAAGAAGTGCTCGTGAAAGGAATGCCGAGGTGACTGATTAGAGAGGAAGGAGCACTATCGAACAATTACCAAGACCCAGATTAATCGAGGCTCCACTGTGATCACCGTTTTTTCTGTATTCATTCCGCTAAAATCTACGCGTTGTTCCCATAGGATTAGTAATCATTGAATTTCGCTTTTAATTCATAATAGCGAGCTCGTGCAGCAAACATTGTCTCGCGCGAAATCCTAGATCAAATCGACCGCGACTGACCTTACCTAACAAGACCCTACGGGATAACAAAGAGAGTGCGATGCACCGATCCAGTTTTTGCCGAGGCTGGCCTAATTAACTTACCGAAGCAACTTCACGGACCGGAAGCCGCGGCCCCCGGTTATCCCCGCACGTGTGCTCACATGATTGCACGTACGACTGCCAGATAGGATCTGAAGGGCCTCGAGTCGCGTCTAGAAACTGGAACTCGATTAAAGTAATTTCTGCCAGGTTTTCGAACTGGATCCGAGTGTATCAGGTGTACCGATCGTAATTAGAAGCATTTGGCGAAATGGATCGTGCGATCGGATGCGCGCGGGTTTCCATACTGTAACCGGTAACCGATCGACGCGGAGAGAACGAAACGGTTTTATCGAGTTTTCCAGGGAATTATCTATCGCGGCCGCGTTAGATAGAGTATCTGCACCTTCCGGCCGATAGGTCTTCTTCTATCCTCTCCTCTACTCTCTCTTGCTCTCTTCCTTCCTGTCTCTTCACTCTTCTGTGTCGCAGAGGAGCAGTTCCAACGTCCCTTCGTCCCGTTCCAACTATCTCTCTCTCGTTCTCTGTCTGCGAAAGCCAGCAAGCTCCGTTGCAACTTCCGACTGAATAAGCATCACCTCACTTCCGTTTCCGACGACGTAGCCTTTGACGTAATACGCGCATCTCCCCCTCTCTCTCTCTCTCTCTTGCACGTATCTACTTCCTCTTTGATACCTCCCTTTCTCTGCCTATCTCTTCTGCATTTCATTCTGCGGGTCGCTCGACCGTTCCATTCGGCGATACACTTTGTTCCAATATCTCTGTCAATCCGTTTGTTTCCGTCTATAAATATTCCTCGCCGAGTTTCGTTTAGTCGGTCGTCGCGTGCTAGCGGAGCATTAAAGTTCTCGTTTTACGGACTCGCGCGGCCCGTAGCCTGTCTTTGACGACCAAGATGCTTCCTTGTGTATCCGGTCTAGGTGTTCTCGAGTCTTTTGCGGACCGTTTAACATTCATCGGCCTCCGTACGTATTCTTTGTCATTGAAAGTAATCTTCGATAAGGTCCCGCGGCACTAACGTTGGCACAAGAGTGCCTGCCGCCAATTGAAGTTACGCGGAACGGACTCGCAAAGCCTCTGAAAGTCGAGTTTGCGATTGAACGGTCTACGTTTCGATGAAGCTAGCTATCGTTGTCACTAGAACCCCGAGCTTTGTGCAGGGATCTTCGTCTTCGGCGAATCTTCATCAGCGAAACGCAATCTACGGAAGTCCTCGACAAAGTGTACAATGGGAAATTTATTTGAATCCGATACTGTTCTATTTTAGCATCGATTCGACGAGACCACTCGCGAAGAAAATCGAGTTTTAGTTGTCGAGCCGTTCGGAATGATCCTGCTGTTTCGAGCGAGGTGCCTTTATCGATCTCTCTTAATAAATAAAATTAACGCGGAATTGAGCGTACAGTGTTGTTTCTCTGTTTTGAACATTCCCTTAGAATTCGTGTCAACAGGAAAACCTGCGAAGCTGTAAGAAAATTTCAAACGAAAGCTCTAAAGAGATTTTTATGGATTGTATGTTGCATCTCACTGTACCCTTTCATCGTGTACAAATTTTTTTTTACACTGACATGGAAGAGGATCGATTTAATGAAAGCTCTCGAAACAGTAAAAGGCACGAAAACAGTCCAAAATAATGTTGACATCGAATTGTTTGAAATTAGAGCTCTGTTCGAACCTCGGAGTCAGAGAAGCCTTAAAAAATCCCCGATAAAAAGGAGAACAGCGCGGTGAGATTTAAGTTGCGATCGAATGTACACGCTTTAACGATGGACAACGGCATTACTTGGGGAACAACGGCGCCGTTAAACATTTTCACGAGCGTCCGTCCATTGTGTCGCGTCGAGACCGGCTAACCTCGAGTGCTCGGCGATGCTGCTTGGCTATCGACGATGAAAAATAGATGGCGATTATGCGGCATAACGAGAAACATCGAGGTGCATCAAACGACGTTAATCTCCTTCCGTCGCCGGCGAGATTAACGGATTTTTGCGCGGAGACTGGGGTTGAAAGACGCACCGATTTTAATCAACGACTTTAAGGGCTGTTTCAAGGGTGTCGAATATTTTTGCAAGAACTATTAGGTTGCTGCATATGAAATGTCCGATTTTTAGCAGTGATATTAAACAATCGCAATCTTCTGCCCAATGTATTCTATCTAGAAATTTCACGTTTCGTGATTGCATTACGGTAAAAATAATATATTATGGTCATTCACGTTTTTCATTTACAAGATTGTTATCTTGATTTTATAGTTCTTTTTACCGTCGACTAGTACGTTTATTAATCACCACGTTTCGACCAAAAATTATTATAACATGTGCTCTAGTAAAGATATTCATTAAATCATTTCTTATGAAGGTGTCTTTATAATTTCATTAATTGTGAATTTTAAAAAATCTGGAACCTGTCATGATATGTTTAGTCTTAAGGATTAGCTTTGTACCTCAAAGTTCTATGCATATAATAAATCTATAAGACTGTAATATCATTTCTTGATCGAAACATTTTATAATAGCCGCATTCTAAAATCGGACATTTCATATGCAAAAACTTAATACCTCTCGCATTTTAACCAAAATCGGTGTGCAGAAATTTTTGTATAGGTTACAAAAGCTCGAAATTTTTTAACAACTTTTTCCTCTGCAAAAATCATCGAAATCGAAGGGTAGGTATAGCTGTTCTTCCACCGAGAAACGTTCGGTGCCGCTTTGTTTCTGTTTCGGGACCGTTCCGCGCGTTCGCCGAGCCCGCTTCCGGTTTCCGGGAGACTTCCGGTTTGCCGGGGTCCGTGAAAAATTGCGTTCGGCGGATACCCGGTGAAGCGTTACGCCGATGACGCAAGCCACGATGAAATCTCGCTTCTTGCTCGCGCTTCTCGTTCCATTTCTCTTCTTTATCTCGGCCCTCCGACCTCTCTCCTTCTCCTGTTTCCTTCGAACACGCGATCCTGGCTTCCGGTAGAGACGTCGCGACCTCGTCCTCGTCGTCTTTGCATCCGTCCTTCTTCAAAACCATTCTTCTGCGCCCATCCCCCGTGCCATGGGAGACGCAGATATCCATCATCCGAGATGATTGAATCTGCTGAGATTGAATGGTTGCGTCGCCCAGCTGGCTTTCGCTTCGATGTCCCGGAAATAATAATGGTTAATAGCGTATTGATAATTTTAATCACTTTACCGTGGTTGACTCGCTGCGATCTTCTACCATTTTTCATTTATTTAGCGTCGTGCCAGCTTCGAGGTACATCTCCATTTATATGTATACATAATCAGGTGGTTCATATTATAGCAACCATTTCTTCATTCACTGCTTTACAACGTGTTTGTTATATTCGTACCACTATTTAAACGTCGGATGAGAAACTCTGTTTGTGTCCACGATGTTCGGTGGAATTCATGTTATAATATTCAACAGAACTTTTTAATTACATTTTCTGCTTGTCCACTTTTTAAATTGTTGTTCCCCATTTCTAATATTAACTTCTGAGTAGCGTTTACATAGTCCGTTATAGAGAATAAAACTGACGTAGAGGTTCGTTAAAATGTGTTCAGAGTGTACAATATAATTATCAAATTTGCAAAGTT
The DNA here is from genome assembly GCA_028455805.1 of Lasioglossum figueresi. Taxonomy (NCBI): domain Eukaryota; kingdom Metazoa; phylum Arthropoda; class Insecta; order Hymenoptera; family Halictidae; genus Lasioglossum; species Lasioglossum figueresi. Next base: position 14,939,438 of record CM052194.1, read on the forward strand.
GAATTTAATATACATATCATTTTTAATGCAGCAGCAAAATCTAGTTCGACCAGGGTACAATGTATTTTCTTTAAGCCATTTATTAGTCCGCTAACTTGAAGCTATACATTTCTACTGAACTTGTATTTAAAATGTTTTGTAATAAACCGGTTGTACTCGAGGAGCCGATCTTCAGAGAAGACTTCAAAGAAACGAGCATCCGTTGAAGCGAGACTGCAGTTGAATTTAATTTGGAATTAAAGATACGCAAGAACGAGAAAATTAGTGTCCCGCTAACGGGGAAAACAGATAACACGGGTCCGGCCAGCGAAGATCGTAGAAATTTGATTAAACATGCTGCACCATAAAACCAACTGCAGATTGTATGCGCAAATGCAAAGTGCATGTCCTCGGAGTCGTTTTTGCGAGCATCCGCGAGCCGAGCCAACAACCGAAGCATCCTCTTGCCAACGCTGTCTTTCGCTTCTTATCGCGCGGTCGTAAAGTGCATTCGCTCTTGATCATAGCGCGTAACGAAAGGCGGATCTCGAATTATCAGAGTAACGCATTCCGCGATACTTCTGCCGAGCTACCTCTCCAGGAAGAAACTTATTAATCGAAAATATGCGTCCGAGACGTTCGACATAAAAAACGGGAATTCACGGTGCTACGAACCATGGAGATTACAGTTCGTTTGATCGAGAAAAAATTTTCTGTAGCTTCAATTTACAATATAAAATACATAATTACCTTTAATGGAAAATATTCTGAAATAAGAAGCCTTCGCAATTTATTTTTCTCGTTCTTGATCTTATTTTCCTTGTTGGAGCAGCTTAAAGGATTATAATAGATTATCTTCCTACTTTGTACTTTACCAATAGAATAGCTACTTCTTAGCTGGTATTATGATGTTTATATTTTCTTGTGTTATTCGTGAAACAACAGTTTCTTTGTCTAAATATTTTAAGTGATCGTTTTCAGTGATGATCAGTTGTAACAATTCGTTGTAGGAAATGATGAGAAATACGATTAGCTTCGCGTGCCTTGATGTAAATCCATCTTCGAAGTGGCTATTGGAAAATTAGAATTTATACGAAACCGAAGTCTCGTCGCTCGAGGATACCAATGGTGAATATTTCCGTGATGTTGCAATCACCTCGTACCAAAATTGTAATTTTACTTCAGGATCGGAAAGGATTCGTTTCTCCCTCGCTTGCTACGTTGGTATCATGTAGAGGGGACACCTTGTAGACATCGTTCGCCTGGCAATAATGTCTGGTGCACCGCAGAAAAGAATCAATTTACTCGTGTTTCAATTAGGAGCCGAAGGATTTTTCTTAATTCGTTCGGTCCCGCCGGGTTGGGTTTATGCAAGTCACCGGCCCCTGTTGTTCCCGGTGATTGGAATTCGCTTTTGTCGTTAAGCCAAATCGCGTTTCCAGATTGCCTCGTTACCCCGAGCTATTCTGGACACCTCGGACCGAGGGCCGGACACAGGCACGAAAGAGGAGGGATCGGTTAAAGCCCGTATTGCTAAAGCCTCGTCCAATTATCAGCGTCTGCAGGACTCAAAGCAGTCGCTCCTTTATTTTGTTTACTGATAGCTGACAACGTCCCCGAAGCAACCTCTCCGCCAATACGCAAGCGTTCGACGACGCAACCGCCGAATTTTCAGTCATCCGTGGTCGGAGACAAAATCGATGCGCGTATTAATTCCGAAAACGGAGACGTCGCGCCGGGGCTTCTGACAAGATCCTATATATTATAACAAAAGGTCCGATGTAAACGTATCGCTCGCTGAAAATGCGGCCTCTCGTGATTCCTAAGTTTATATAATTATCCAAGAACAACGAAACCAATTCGGCAAATTGCCTGTTTCTTCTCATAAAACGATAAAAAGACAACAGGTATGCGCTATGGAGTTCTATATGTAGGGAGAAGTTATCTCCGAGCAGTGAGAATTCCGTCGAATGTCGCGTCGATAATAACCGTAACGACGCGACGATTCGATATTAGTTACTTATTCATTTATTTTGCGTTCTTCATATTTTATAATTTGCCTTATTATTATTCTGGTTTGACGTATTGAATAGAAAAGACGTGTTTGATCTCAGACGGAGATTTAAATAAGACAATTTAATTAATTGTATTCAAGATAATTGGAATTAAACGTTAAAATATTGTATTTACGAACGTGTTATTTCTAGTTACGAAATCGTGTTACCAATTTTACCGTTTTTTCGGGGGCGGTTTCTCGCTTTGGGCAGTTCGGTGCAAGGTGTCCATGTTGGCCGCACCGAAAACATTTTGGACCGCGAGACATCGCCGGACAATCTGCACTGAGATGACCCTCATTGTTGCAGTTGAAGCACCTCCTCGGTTGATCCTTCCGGAACGCTTCCCCATGTTGTCGGTTCGTTGCCGGACTCCTTCGTTCGTTGATGAATGAATTTCCCGCGAAGCCCGTTGACGGAAGCGTCAGCTGTTCAAACGCTATCAGCAATGCTTCTGGAGTCTTGAAACAATGCATCTTCGCTTGTGATCTCAGAGACCTGTCCGGAATGCCCTCGATGATATGGTCGACTAGTTCTACTTCGTCCTCTATCGGTATACGGTTCGCATTTATAATTTTAACTTCTTCTAAATACATTAATTTGTCTTAGATTTCACACCTTGAAAATTAGAATTTTTATCGTCTCGAACAATGGCGGTCGTTTGGCGGTGAAATCCCCATCGATCCGACGGCGTTCCCGAGACTTTTCCATTCCCTTTGGTTGGGGAACAAAAGTCAACTATCTCCGGCACATGATAAGGGGCCTGACAAGGAGGAACGTTTTCCCGGCAGAGATGTGCTCGGTACGTGTGCGGGAGCGAGGCGGAAAGAAATGAGCGAAGGAAGCGGGGGCAGAGATAGATTCCTCTGGCAAGTCGCGGCGGCTAGGAAATTAAATAACCAAACTTTCCGCGGGAAGATTCCCAGAGTTACATTGGCGGACGACGATGGCGGCGAAGTGGCTAGAAAGAATCAAAAGAACAAACGATGACAACGGGAAAGACGCGCGGGGGATCGGCACCGCGACTGTAAGACCCGCAAGAACTGTAAGACAAACGTGACTCTGTCCGCCATTTTGTGACCTCTGTATACTATGTCGGACTTGGCGTCGCTTCAACGAATTTTAGAAGTTTCCTCCGTCGCTCTGTTCAGCGCTTGCGATTCTTCACCGTCCGGCGGTCCCCATCTCGACCGACCAAAAACTTTTGCGAGAATCTTTTTTCACCCCCTCGCCAACCCCACCGACCACCCTCGATTTCCTTCCAGCCAAGTTTCCTACTGTTATGCCAATGACTCCGGTGATCTCCGTGTACGGTAATTCCGCAAGTGTTTGGACGCTAACCCGACGCCCGCCCGATCGATAAGCGATCACTGTGAAACGATAAAATTGTTAGAAGCTCGGGTCAAGCGATATTATGGTCCACTCTAGAGGCAAACTATAAAATTCTTAGCTACCGACCCAGGTATACATATTACCGATTCTTTTGCACGTAAAATATACAAGACGATCGACCGCGTGAGCTAAATATTTTAAACCCAGTTCTGAGGTGATTTACGCTGGCTCCCAGATTCTTTTCATCTTGGATAGTTATTCGAGAATTCACTGTTTCGTTTAAACAGTTCATACGAAAGACATATTTTACACGAACTTCGCACGATCCGTTTGATGCAGAAGTGGATGGATTTCATGCAATGTTTGTCTGTTCGATCTTAATTCATGATTAATGAAACTTAATATGTACCTGCAACTTTTCTATGAAAAATATTTTCGTACAATGGATAACTGGTTTTGGACGATCGATTTAGATTACTCACGCTTTCGATAGCCCATCGACAAGTCCTCTAGCAGACCACTTTCACTCGTTCGTGATAGTTACAGATCCGCGAGACCCCAAAATCATCGATAGCTCGAAGCAGGGACCTAAGCATTTCTCCCAAGGGATTCCCAGGATTCCCGAAGACCTCCGAGACCCCATAGAGACGTCTGCTATCTGGCCTGATGAGATTGGTTTAACCTCCGTCCCGTCTGACGTAGTTGGTTCGACCTGTGTCGGATATGACAAGCTTAATGCGACTATATAGCATCCAACTATAGTAGAGTATGCTATGTCTTGTCCTGAAACTGACAAGTTAGTTGCGACCTGTTCTGGATATGACGAGTTATTTATGACCCACCGTAGTAGCAATAAAATCCGCCGTACCACAACCAGTTCCGTATCTGACGAAAGCGCTATCACCTGTCCAAGATACGTTTAGCTCCCTTGTACAACATTTGACATGACTCGACTATTGTCAAGACCGATTCTACCACCTATTCTAGCTTTGTTCGGTTCCCTGCGGTTTGCGTGGGGTTTTGACGCGAATTATGCGGCTTCCATACAGGCTGATGAATTATTCCATGCCTTGCTCTAACTCTGTTCAGGTTTTCGCGATTTGTATTAGATTTGACACGAGTCGTGCAGCTGTCCTCGCCATCGATCAGCTGGCTACGATATGATCCAGCTCTACTCTGTTTCATTAATTATCGCTGTTTTATGCTCACACGCGTGGCTTGTTCTGCTTGAACTAAATCAGAGTTTGCTCTATTCAGTTTTCTGGGATTTATGTACAATTCTGAATAAGTCATCAGCTTCCATCGAGCTTGACGAGTTGTTGTAACCGACTGTAATTCTATTCAGTTTACAGTGGTACGAAAAATATGTGTAAAAGAGAAAACGTTTGTTATTCTTCAAGAAGCATAATTTAACGTACGAGCACGACGTTCGAGTTTACCGTCTATACAAGTAGGGTCCCATTAACGTAAACAGTGAGACATGGTCGAAGGACATCTTCGTATACAGAACATGGCTTGTGTTGTTTTCATCGAGCCCGACGAGTCGGCTACGACCTACCCCAGCTCTATTTACTTTCCCGCAACTAGTACACCGCTAAACGCGCCGGGTGCAGGTCTCGTCAAGTCCGACGTGTCCGTCACCAACCGTTTCAGCATCGCAAGCCCAACGACACCGACACCGGAGTCCACCGCATGTCGTGTTCAGAGTATTTATTTCTTTACTAAAGCGAACTCGCGTGACCCGTTATCTCGTCCTCGGAGCTGCAATGGCGACGAGAAGTCATGGCGAAAGAATTCAATTGCAACGACAACAGTTTACCGCAATTATTCCGGCGAGGCCGTGGTCGGTGGGGGAGCGGCACGATGCCTGAAAAAAGAATCGTCCGGTACGAAAGGGGGACGAGAGACCACGCGTTGCCAACAAATACGCCATAGAAAAATAACAATGGATCGTCACGCACGGTTCCTCGCGGTTACGCGGAGTCGCACGCGACGCATACCCCCGCGACTGTTTCCTAGAAACTCTCCCCTACGTTGATCGGCTCTTTCGAGCGGTCGTTATCATGCAAACGGCGCGTCGCGAGGCGATACCCGGCGAAAAAACGTCTTCCACGGTGCTGGAGAAAGGGAGAAAGAGAGGGCTTGAATTTCGAGCGAAGCGCATCGGGAGTGGAACAGCTTCTTCGCTGATAAGGATCTCTCTTTTCCCGTTTTTCCGAGAGCCCGTTGGTCGTTTCAGGCTTTCTCGTCGCGCCATTCAATAGTCGCTATCCAAACGAATCTCTCCGCGTAAGGGTCCGCAGGCGGAGAGCGTGCAGGCCGGATATTCGTTGTATATACAACGGCCTTCATGGGGGCCTCCATGGGGGCCGGGTTTGCAACTGCGATCCTCCGGCCTGCGCACCCGTGTACGTACACGTTCCCGTACCGTGTGCAACGCCATACCACCGCCAGCGTATAATTCAGTTTTACCCTAAAACGACTCATTTATATGCGTTCGTTTGATTGAATCTCTCCCGCTTAGTTCTGCTCCCCACTCTCCGCGCTACGCCCTTTCTCTTTCTCTTTCCACGGTTCTACCTTTCGTCTCCCTTTCTCCGGACCATGCTCTTCCCTCTATTTACGTCTCTCTTCAATCCCCCCGTTTCGCCATCCCCTCTACCCTCGTGTTTCCCGTCTTTCTCTTTCTCTGGTTCGCTCGCCCTCCTTTACACTCCGTTGTTGCCACCCTCGTCGACACCAACGCGGTTAGCTGTTTCAATTTCCCCTGGCCGCACAAAACTGAAAGGCGTGCCCGTCATCTGCCGTGTCTAAAGCTATGTCCACACGCTGCCCGGTTATGCTTCGCGATTCGCGGATGCGACCTCGCAACTCGGACATTTCGTGCAGAATCGATGCATTTTAAAGCTTTTGACGTTTCTAATAAAAAGAAAAAGAAGAGATTGCATCGTTATTTAAAGGATACATATTTTTAACATTGATTTCAAACGAGAAGAATTGTCGAATTCCCCGAACATACAGAAAATGTATCGTTTTTCACAATTTTTCATCGTTTGCGATTGATAACAGGAAATAAGTTGACGTAAGTCTAGAAGTAAAAAATGATTAAAAGCGTTCTCCATTGTTTTCGTTATTATTCCAATCGACAGGAAGTTCTTTTAATCCATCTAGCTATTAATGAAAGCTCGAATCGCTTGGTTCGCTATTAAAAATGTTATTATGTTTTAATAGGTGTGTGCTCGCTGGACTGCTGATTTTTATGCGAAACAGAAATTGTCTGCGTCAATTGCAAGATGCAGGAGTTACAAGGACATTTATTTATTTATTTTCATTATTGTCGTAAAATGCATAAGATTCGCAGGTCACTGATCAATTACGCGAGTCACTGTAACTGATGGTTTATGCTGCCTCGCCTCGGGTGCTCGCCTCAAGGAAACACTCGAGGCGGTTGAGGCTTGCAATGTGTGGACATAGCTTAACGGACGCGACCGTCTATCCGCGCGTCACGCGTATCATTATGGCTGATACGCGACGTCCGCGCGGACGTTGCCGAGGACGTCGCAGAGGACGTCGCAGAGGACTTTCGTGCGTTATGTTCCCGTTCGACAGACGTTTCTCCTGGAATTGCGATTCGATACTCTTCTGGCTGTTTTATCAGACATGCTTCACGGCTACGAAACACGGAACCCCACGGAACGCGACCGTTTTAATTCTACGGGAGAATGAGGGATTGGTGTTCCGGGAAATGTCAATGCCTCGCGATCGTGCTCTGATAAAACAGCTTGGACGAATGTTAACCCTGCGTAAAAAAAAGAATCTTTATTATACCGGCGATTTACAATAGAAAGGAGTGGAATCATATTTAAAACACTACAACGATTAAAAAAACTTAAGATCAATCAGTTCCGACTCAGCGAAATTATTAAAAAACAAAGCACATTTGAATCTAGTCCCTGTTTTTTGGTAGTGACGTTGAAAATTTTGACTTTTGTTGCCTGATTAGCCTCTTGCTAGATTTTCCATCATTTCTTTAAATTGAAATAATAAGAAGAAACTACCGGGGTGGTAACAAAACTCTAAATTTCGATTATTTCGAAAGTCTAATAATTTGAAGTACACTGAATTTACGTAAAAAGAGCAAATTCAGCAGAAATGACCAACGATTAGAAAACTTAAGATCAATCAGTTCCGACTCAGCGAAATTATTAAAAAACAAAGCACATTTGAATCTAGTCCCTGTTTTTTGGTAGTGACGTTGAAAATTTTGACTTTTGTTGCCTGATTAGCCTCTTGCTAGATTTTCCATCATTTATTTAAAATGAAATAATAAGAAGAAACTACCGGGGTGGTAACAAAACTCTAGATTTCGATTATTTCGAAAAATTCGCGTAAAAAGAGCAGATTCAGCAGAAATGACCAACATCGCGCATTAGGAAAAAATTGAATTTGAATTCTGAAAATACAACTTCCGTTTTTCCACGGGTATTCAATACTATTCGCGTCGGCAATTAAAAGACGTCCTACATAGCATCAATTAATGTTGTTCAAAAAAGTACAGAAATTGCGAGCATGAAGCACATTTTTCTCTCTGCTCGCGCGACAAATTCTTTTTCCGCCGTGCCGGTAAATATCGAGGAGAGCATTGAATTATGCGACGAGTAATTGTTTAACGTTCGACGTTCATGAATCGGGGAGGAGCGACGATACATTTTGCGCAGATAGAGAATGGTTATTGAAATGTATGGTCAGACGAGCGATCCGTTTGTTCTAATACAGATGCATTAATTCCGAGTTCCTGGGGCTCCCGCGCACAGACGCACAGACACACGCGCGCGCACACATATATAATATATATACACTCCTAACAATTGCTTTTAATTGCATCGACCGTCCGGTTAATTGTCTAGACAACGGGGCTTGATTGAAGTCGCTACAGCGAAACGAACAGGGACGGTAATGATTCTCAAACTTTTCTTCGCTCTCCACGTCGCGTCGGCCCGTATAACATTGTTAAGGGCGTCGATATTGAATAATTTATACCGAAATATGCATGAAAGAAAAAACGTTTCTTTGGTTCAATTAACGCCCCGTCTCGGGGATAGTTTCGCTTTGTAATTTCATTAAATTCGCGGCTTTCTGGAGAGAGAAAAAGAGATACCCCCGGTCACGGCGAAACGGTCACCGTGAATATTCAAAGTGAAAAAATTTGCACAAGCGAGTGGCATTTCCATATCCCGGACACAGTTCCGGCAAATAAGTATTTTCCCCATTCACCCGCCTCCGGTAAATCTCTTTCCCCATATTAGTGTTGTTACAACGACACACGCTCACTCCCACCCTACGCTCCGATATCATTTCGGTTGAAATATCCGGTCCGATTCGATTCCGGAACAATAACTCGAGATTTTACAAATCGAGCAGACGTTGATATTCATGAGAAGTCAGGGTGGGGTGAAGGTATAATTGTGTTACACTGGCGGCTGTCTCCCGCGAATCCCACCCTCGTCTCGAACCACGTCGAATAATCAGTCGCGTTCTACGCACTTCCGCCCTGCTAACTCGCGAAATTACGTTAAACCGTGCTAAGAACATCGCTGCGCAACGACGTATTAAATCCTTCACGTTGAAAAATTTCTGACAGACATCGGCGACGACACTAGGCACTCTAAGCACTTAGGTAGTTTGCGGCTGCAACCCCCAATTCTTTAGAACGATCTATTCGTTGGTTAGTTTCGATATTTTTTTACTGGTCTTGATTCATTATCAATGTATTCATTCGTTCAACAATTTTAGAATGGTCACCACGCTGCATTTGATATTTCTTCGTTGTTTAAAATAATACACGAGTAATTGAATAGATTCATAATTTATATTTCCATGGTCCAAATCTTACCATTCTGGGGTTTCTGAATTACGTTAATAATAATTGCAAGGACTATGAATAGAGATTCGGAAGAACGTCCATCTTTCAAGTGTTAACGACACACATCACCCCGCGATATAAATTTACTTACCGGTCGTCGGATGGAAACGAGCAGAATTATGCAAGATATTATGCAAGATATTATGCAAGATATTATGCCAGGAGCGTTTAAAAATAATCTATACGTTACGTTTCTACCCTTGATCGAACGGATGAATAATTTCGGTGGTTTTGTCTTCGACGCCGAAGCGAAGGGGCGTTCGCGATTCCCGTGGTTCTACATTTACGTCGCGACGAGATTTTTCGTTTCGCCGGTTGACGCCGGTAATTGACATCTCGAGGGGTAGTTTCTGTCGCGGGGGGTGGCCGTTTATCGATCGAGCATTCACGGCGCAGAATGCTTTTCGGTATAGGCCGTTTATTCCGGTTGCTTGCCGGCCGCCGGCTAATTACTTCGGTTAACTGCTCGTGAAAAATGCACTACTGGCCGAATCCCCCGAAACGGAATGTATAATCAGGCCGGATTGGCCGGCGATCGAGGGCAGGAATATGCGACGGGGACGGCACCGATCGTTTCGGATGGACATCACTGTAATCACTGGTAATGCAGATGGCGGTGGCCCGTCGATGAGCGCATCGACAATCAGCTATATAATTAGAGGCCCCGACCACCAATTAAGCAGCATTCATTGGCCCCGTCGATCGTTACGCCGCCGTTAAGCATATTGCCGTGAAAAATGTACAGGCCGCCGCCGCTAAACGTTGCTTAACACGGCCATTCACGCGATTATCGATTCGCACCGGCTAGCCTCGGTCCGGAAAAATGACGACCGAAAATCTACCACGCCGACGAGCATCATTATCGCGTCCAATCAAATTATTAAACACTCGAAGAACTTTCTGCCGTTTACTAATACGCACACTCCCGTCCATAAGTCACCGTACGCTTATTCAAATTTGGATGCTAACGATTTTTTATTATTAATCAATCCTATAAAGTTATTTCAAATATCCAATGTTTTCGAAATTTTAAATATTACTCTTACATTTTCAAATTTTTCAAATTTAACGCATTACCGACCGGTGATCATTGAATAATTTTGAAAAATCTATGATACATGGCTAAACACTTTTTAATGGAACCTTCAATAGCAACAGCAACTTTCATTGTGAACTAACAAGTCGTCCCCAATAACGTCATCTAATAGTTTCATTTAAGATTGCAATGTAAAAGAAAGTTTCTATGCTTTCTTTTGATACAGCACGATTATTGAAAACCCTATTAATAGGCTTCCGGTAGGTAAGGTGTTAAGTGCGGTAATCACTTTTTTCCAACATTTATTCAAATAGTATATGTATATATTTAATTTCATATAGCTAATCAAAATAAAACAATAAGATCGAGCTGGAAGCTTGTATTATTGAATTAGTAAGATAAGTAAGCGAGCTAATAGTACATCTATGCAACTTGTGACGAAATTAATTTTAATGAAATTGACTCAAGATATAGTTTTTAGAAAACTTTCACGCGTACGTTTAGGAGAACTAGAGGGTCCAGGACAATGATTCTTTCATTTGGGAAAAATCGGCAGAAAGATATACAGGTACCTACCTAATAAATGACACGAGTGAATAAATGACTCTGCCGCGCTTCGCCTGCTGTACCGATTAAAGTTTAATAGTTTCTCAGCAAGATGTTTCAAGGCGAAGAGTTGTGGTTCGCGTCTCGCACTCAAAATTGGTATGAAAAGTTTGAAAGTCTCGAGTGTTTTAAGTTCGAAGCGCGCCGAGTGACCGCGGGATAATTCCGGGCAACAAAGGAGTTCGATTAAGAGATAATATTATCCATTTTCGCGGAGATCTTGGCCAATTTCAAAACGCTTCGGGCTACCGACAATGTGAACAATTTTGAAAACTTTGTCTAATATAATAGTATATCTACCCCTTTTTACAGTGTTCCGAGATGTTTTCAAACTATTTTCAATTAACCTCGTTCGTCCTGGTTTAATTAGTTCTACGATATTATTCGACGCTTCCTTAGAAACTCCATAGTGTAGCTTGCAAAAGTAACAGCGGTATGATAAGATTTCTTAAGTGTGCCTGCAAGCCTTGAATGTTATAAACAGCATGGACCCATAAAAGTTTCAAGAGCCAAGGTTTCAAGGCTTCCACGTAGAAAAGTCACGCTGCTAACCAACTTATTTCTGTTAGAATAAAAAGGGTACAAAGCACGCGACGGTAATACTGTTGATTTATATGCGATTTCTTTAAATGTTAACGCACGAAGGAAATAGAAACTTCTTTATTATGTTAACTTGAAGTACTGCTCTTTTATTTCAAAGCTTCGCCCTAATTCGTTTCATGTATTTTAACCAACCGCTATCGACGTATACCGGGTTTTATCGTAAACTCAGGTTCTTTCGTGGCTCTGAATAATGAAAAACGCAAGCGTCCAAATACGGTGTGTTCTTCACTTGATACGTAGGTTACCTAAATCTGGATGTTTTATATTATTAAGCGATTGTTTGTATAAACTGACCTGTCCAGTAACTAAATATATAATAAGTATTAAGCGAAAAAAAATATGTATGATGCTCTTTTCGTGTTGAAATCAATTCTATTACAAGCACTACATTAATTTATTTATCCCACGAATTCAAAGTGAGTATTGTCATCGTGAGATCAGCAATTTTTATTTCGAGGTGGTTCAATGTACATCGATTCATCCACTATTTTTGGTTTAATTCCGTGCTAGATTTATAACATTCGTTGCAACCATAAAATATTAGAATCGTCGATCATACAATATCCATCGTACAGAACAAACAAATAACGATTTGCAAAAACTGGATTTACCAGACATGCGGCTTAAGTGCATTTGCACAACGCATCGTTGAGTACGGTAATGCATCAATTATCCGAACCATTGTTGCATCGTCGCTATCCCCACCATTTCTTGGAACCAGTGCAGCAGTAACAATTAATGTAGCAATCAGTACATTACTGTACTATACATAAATACTATGTATTGTACATTCATATATATATATATATATATATATTTTGCAATTTTGTCAATTGCAAGAGACAGGAGCTGCATAGACATTTACTCCCTCACGCAATAATTTAATTAAGTCAGAAGCGATAAAATCGTATCATCTGATATTCTCTCTGCCTTGTGTTTCATCTACACATTTTTCTGATAAATTTTGTTAGAAATTGGGCAATAATTGAAGCTCCACTTTATTCGAGTAGCCGACGATTGCTTATTGCAAGCGAAGCGAAGCGCAGAAAATGATATCGTTCTCTCGGTGTTAAAAATCGAAGAAACACGGGTTCACGTGACTGGGACGTACGACATTAGCCTGGGTATCTGTTCGTCGTGTAGGTTATTTCGGGCTTGGGTAACCACTGTTCGACAGGTAATCCCGTTCAGGAGAGCCCGGAATCTCTCGTTGGCGCGCGGTAGCCAGAAATCGCGGTCATTTCCACGGTTCGCGGCTGCCACGTCGACGAGAAGAAGATTCTCCGCTGTTCGCCTTATCGAAAACGATTCGTGTCGACGGGGTGAGCTTCTCCTCGCGCGATTACGCGATCCCGGTTCCTATTTCTCTCTTTCGATTCCCGCGAAGAACAAACACGGATCGAGGATTCGGTGCTACGGTGCACGCGGCCCAATTTCGACGCAATCGATCTCTGCTCTGTGCAGCCGGCCTTCCGAATTTCTTCCTCGGCGTCGCTACAAAATGACCATTATCGGCATGAACGATCGTGACGTTTCATCTCGCCCGAATAGCATTCCGCTCGAGAAAGAGAAAGTAGCGGATGCGCTCGATTCGCGTTCAAGATTGCCACTCTGCAACTTTTACTCAAAATCAAGAAAAACTTGCCGAAAGCAATTTCGTTTGTACGAACGACTTTGGAGCAGCAACGCAACCGCGGCGTTTCTTTTAGTTTTCTCTGTTGCGCTTATTGCGGCGCGTTTCTCATATGTGTGTCACGCGGAAAAAACGAGAATCCCGTTCACGAGACCGCTCTTACCTGAAATTAAAAATTCTTCGTCCGCCACAATAGTTCACAAACGGCGCGACACGTAGCTAAAGTTTCGCGGCCGGTGAACAAGTTTACGACAACTAGCCGGCCGCGCGTATTCGACGCGGCGTCAAACGGTGTCTAGGATCGATAATATTCCCCAATAAAGCCGTCCATAAATCAGTTTTCTCGCGTCCCAGCTCGGCGTAAATTCACCGACGGGTTCTCGCGCTTCCATGTACGTCGGCCGCTTTATGAAACCGCTGCTCGAACGACGACAACGGGCCAGCTTTGAAAAAAAAAATAAAATAAAAAACAAGAACCGGAGCCAAAAAAGAAAGAAAGAGAGAACCGATATCACCGTTCCATCGGCATGATTTTATCGGGAGGGATTTTATCGAGTGTGCGCGCGCATGATCCATCTCTTTTAGACTCGGTCCACCTTGCGAGGTTGACGCGACAGGGTTCTCCGTTGCGTTTTTATTCGTCGTCTAATATTTTTATTATTATCCGGAACGTCTATTGCCCGGCGATACGGGAGGATGTATCGGCAGCTGTCGCACACGCGCGCACACATAGGATACGCGTACTCGATCAGACGGACCGAACACCCACACATCGAGGCGCACCGGTTTAGCGCGCGCCTTCCGTGACTGAGAGAGAGTTTAATACGGGCGGGTGACCATACAGCCCAGGTTTCGCTAGGCAAGTGGACGTTGGTCGTGGTCGATGGGCAAGCGGATGGCAGTCAGGGGAGGAAAGGGTTGGCGATCGGGGCGGTCCAGGTGTCGATATAATCGAGAGGCTTGCTTGTCATCAAAGTGCCCCCCGCGGTTCTCCTAGCTCACGGCGTTAGCAGCAACAACGACGACAGCGCCGACGCCGATGCCGACGCCGATGCCGACGCCGATGCCGACGCCGACCGAACAGCAGCCAGGCAGGCCGGCCAGCGGCCCTCGTTAACGCAAAAACGCGAGAGATGATGGATGGATGCTAAATTGCATTAATTAAATCCAGCGTGACACCCTAGGCCGTCACCGACGCGCCGCCAGCCTTGGTATCACTCGGAGGACCCACCTCGGGCTTGCTTGTCTCTGTGATCGAGGCGTGAGCCGTTTAACGGGGTGTGGGTCACTTTGATGATTACACTCCGGTACAGACCCCTCCCTCCTCCTCCCTCCTATACTCCTCCCGTGCCTTCTATCTCCGGCTTCCTTCATCACCTTCGGCCCTCTCCTAACTCTGGAGAGATCCTCCTCGTCACCACCGCCACGGACCGGTTCACCAACTCGAATCCCCGACCGAACGACAGGGGAACGTCTTAACTATCAAAGTCCTACTCCACGGATTAGGCGGCAACGCTACACGACTGCCAAGACCACTCCAAGAAGGATATACCGGAGAGCCTATTGTCGTTATTGAATGCCGATCCACAGACAACGACGACGACGACCAGCGAACCTTGGCATAATTTCGCACGGCTCCATCGACTCGCTTCTCCCTTTGATCCTGATTCGTTTAGCCGGTCCCCGACGGACCTCCGTAACTGTGCCAGCCACTGTATCGGAAAGTAATCCCACGGACCCGACGACGAACCGACCGGCACTCGCTCGCGTGTCATTATTCCAGGATTTTAACCCTTTGAATTATTTGAAACAGTTTTTAAACGATTAAAGTCTTCTGTGGTCTAGAAATCACTAGACATTCGAAGGTCGCGTGAGAAAATAAGTTGGGTTTCATGTGCATAGCGTGAAAAAGATTACACGAAATAAAAATCTTTTGTAATTTAAAATTGCTTCGAGTCCAGAGGGTTAGTCCAGCATTGTTGGGAGGTGTGAGAACAAACGTGGTAAGAGAGCGAACACTTGTGTATTTATAGAATTAGAAGAGCAAACATCAGTTTAAAAACGGCTGAGGTTAATTTAACGGTAAACCTACCGAGCTCTAAAAATGATTGGCATGTGTTGCCTCATAAAAATGACATCATGGAATTTATACTTGCAATAAAAAATCAGAAACCGGTTATTTGACGGGTGTTGGTAGATTTGGTGTTTAGTAGACCCTGTGTCCCCCAATGAATTCCGACAATTTTGCGTAAGAATCCGTAATCTAATTATTCCTCTACTTAAAAAGCGCACTATTGTTCGACTCACGCCGCGACATCGCGCAATCTGCCAGCAAAAAAATCCCTCTTAATTTCGCGTCACGAAGAAACGAGATCCAGACGGCACGGCGGACGCCGTTGTGTTTGTAGGCGCTCTATTCCAGGTAGGATGGAAATTAAACGAGACGAACCCGGTTCGGTGTACCTTCTCGAAATTGCATCTTTCCCTTTGACGTTCTAATTTGATCCCCGCGCGGCCGTAGGAAGAAGCGAGGCTAAGTGGCTCTAGCCGAATAAAAGAACACCGTGGCGCGAGGAGCTCGCGCGGCGCCGAGTAAGACATTATCCGTTGCCGCCGCCTGTGGCGAAAAATCGCTGGATGCTGTTCGTCGGCGGCTCGAATCGGATGATGAGATCCCGATACTCTCGGGCACCATGTGTTTCGACGCGGAGATAAGTGAGGGTTACGGTGCGTCGATATTAGGTAGGTATAATTTAGCCCGGTCCGAAGCAAAAAGGGAAGATCGTAGGGGGTGGAGACCGAACGAGATGAAACAACGCGTCCATCGGAACGATTTCATCCCAGTTAACACTTACAGTGCCGGACAAAACGATAGGACATTTTATGTATTTGTACATTTCATACAACACAATAGGATATATGTACATATTACGCGTCCTGTGTATTAGATATATCCTTCAAAGTATCCATATAGAATTGCAAGTTTGTATCTTGTACACGAAAGAAATTAGAGAAAATAATGTAGACACGTATTGATTTTAGACGGACAAAATGATAGAACTTTATTACAAAATACAATTGTTTGAACAGAAATATTTTGTTGAATTCCAAATTAATATTTAGTAAAACCACCTTCTCACTGTATAACATCTACCAAGCGATTAGGAATTTATTTAAACAATTTTTTAATTCGTTTTTATCTTAAAAGACTCCAATTTGTAACAAAACATTGTTTTAATTCCGTTACATCTTTCTATTGTTTTCCATTCTCGTAAACGTTTCTTGACAGATCTGCCCATATATTTTCAATAATATTAAGGTCGGGTGAACTCGAGGCATGTCACATTTTTAGAAATAAAATAGGTTATAACGCATTATCCTGTTGAAAAATAAACGTACTGCCTGCGATCCGAGTCGCGCGATTATTTAACCGATCGACTATTAATTCAAGATATTTTGTGCTGTTTACACGGCCTGATAAAAAATTTATCTCACTTTTTCCCAGATATCCAATACCGGCCCACACCGTGATACTTCCGCCACCCATTTGTCGACGGCTTAAATATTGTTCTTTTTTCCTTAGATCGTGGAAATAGTAGTTCCAGCCATCAGGACCGTCCAAATTAAATTTCTTTTCGTCGCTAAATATCACATTTCTCCACTTCTTTTTCCACAAAACATGATCGCGAGCAAACTTTAAACGAGCTTCTTTATGTTGCTCACCGAGAGGAGGTTTTCTTTTTAGTTTTTTTCGTTTAATTTGTTTATCGCTTTGGGGAATACGTCGAACAGTTCTTACATTAGCTGAAACACCTGCTTCTTCAGCGATTTTTCTTGCAGTTCCCTTATAATTAGAAGCTGCGGGTAATATGGCCCGTCTGTCGCGTTCTGTTGTAGCACGACGCCTGCCAGTACTTTTCTTTTTTCCGTTGATTTTCGGATTTTTCAAGAAGTTATACACAACGTGACGGCTTCTATTTAATAACTTCGCACAATTTTCGTGATAGTTTGATTTTGTGACCGCAATGATAAAATTCGGTCGGTTTCACTTTTGTCTAATTGTTTTCCTCGACCCATTTTAACTTTAATGGCACAAATGTTGCAGATAACTGAATAATTTGCACGTCTGCTTCTAGTCACTGCTGACATATTACTACCACAGTACATAATAACAGAAAATATTACATGCGTCCTATCAATTTGACCGAGCAAAGTCAGCCCATGTTTACGCTTCTTCCTCTAATTTCTTTTGTGTACAAGATACAAACTTGCAATTTGATTTGGATACTTTGAAGGACATATCTAATATACAGAGCGTGTAATATGTACATATATCCTATTGTCTTATATGAAATATACAAATACATCAAATGTCCTATCATTTTGTCTGGCACTGTACACGCTGTGTAATATTTTTCGAAATATTGGGTTGGCAAGAAAGTAATTTTGGTGTTTTAAAATGAAATAAAATCGAATTTTTGTACTCAAGCAATAAACATTAATCAATAAAATATTTTCCATTTTGTTTGATCTTTTGCCATCTTTCTGGTGGCTTCATAATTCCGCGCTCATAAAACTTCTGGTCCTTATCGGAAAAAAACTGATCCAAATGCGATTTCAGGTCCTCGTCATCGGCGAATAATTTACAATTGTGTTTTGTCACACAAATCTTTGATAACACGTAAAAAATTATTGGAGCTTGGTTGGAAAGTGATGTCACATCCACCGTATAGATTACCATTTATTCCGAAGTTTACAAAACTCTTTGAATGGTAAAAAATTTGCTACATTTGCAATTCTTGCCGATAAGGACTAGAAGCTTTATAAACGCGGAATTATGAAGCTACCAGAAAGATGGCAGAAGATCATCGAACAAAATGGAAAATATTTTATTGATTAAAGTTCGTTGCTTGAATAAAAAAAATAGGCTTATATTTCACCTTAAAACACCGAAATTACTTTCTTGCCAACCCAATAGTATTTACAATCACAAAGCTTTAAATTTAGTGTTTCAAGCATAAACAAAGATGTCGACCGCACTAGCAAATATCTATTTGCATTGAAGTAGTTATTTCATTAAGTAAAAATTAGTTATGTAGATAGTGGAGTGCGGGTAATTGAAGGTTAAAACTGTGTAAAACAGTGAAACAAAGTGATCAAACTAACTTCACAATTAATAATTTGCTACAAAGTGGAATGAAAATGGTCGTTTTGATAAATATTGGTAAAATTTCATTTCGACTCGGAAGAAACGGGAGTGACGGATTCGTTCGATAGGATTGCATCAAACGAATAATTTGGAGTCCGACACCGCAAGGGATAAACCGTGAATCCGATGTTTCTCGGCCGCAACCAACGGATGAAAATAGTACCTAACGTAAAAGCCAAACAGCAGAAGTTTGGGGCAATCAAGTTGCCAACATAGCGCCAGGCTTGCGTGCGCCGCCGAACGAACCGCGGCACTTGAACGCGTGGATCGATGTTAAGAAGCAATTGGGACGGTTACATTGTCGCAATTAGAGTGCCTTAATGACGATCTAATGATCTCGGCGGCCGACGTTCCCGAACAATGGGCGTCGAAAGAGTGGCGCGAAAGCGTGGTTAATATTTCATCGGTTGTGACGCGGAACAGCGTCTGCCGATTAAAAGGGGATGGAATTGGGTCGGCGTAATTGCTGAATTTTTCAACGGACGACTATCCGCCATTATTGCTTCCGTTCGTTCAATTATGCCAGATCGATTTCATCATGGAATCATTCTCTCTGGATTAAAACGCCGCGAGGGGAGAAGGTCGGATGTACATGTATCGTTTCTTTGGATTCCTGGATAAAGTGATGGATACTTTGCTTTTGAAAAAGAGCACTATACAGGGTGGTCCGTTTATCTTGTGACAGTCAATTATTACGGAAACCAGCAGGAATATGAAAAAATGTTTTATATAAAATATTCTTCTTACGAAGGGGCACATTTTTACATAATGGCCCTTTAAGGGTCAGATGAAGGGCAACTTCATTTGTTCAAATGGAAATCCATATTTTTTATTTCACATTCTTATTCCACAACGAAAAATAATATTTCGTACAAAACATTTTTTTCCTGAACTTTCCATTTTTTAACGATACCATGATAAATGTTGCAAAGCTTGCATAATGGCATACATCGTGTATTGTGAATATTCATCTAGTAGGCGGCAATAAGAAGTACGTACTTTATCAGATAATTTATTTAACGTGCAACGCCACCGCTTACTAGATTTTTATGCCTTCAGATCAAACTCGGTATTGTTTGTCATTACGAATATTAGGATATTCACCACAATTTGTCGATTAAAACCGTGCACGCTAGGAAAAAATGTTTTATACGAAATATTATTATTTTTCGATGTGGAATAAGAATGTAAAATAAAAAATATGGATTTCCATTTGAGATAATGAAGTTGCCCTTCGTCTGACCCTTAAAGGGCCATTATGAAAAAATGTGCATAGCGCCATTAAATGTGTCCCTTCGTATGAAGAATATTTTATATAAAAAATTTGTCATATTCCTGCTGGTTTCCGTAATAATTGACTGTCTCAAGATAAACGGACCATCCTGTATATCAAAACTAATTGAGAATTTTATAGAACTGAAATCAAAAGAATGTCGAAGAATGTTAGAAAAGGAACGTTTGCAGTTTTTCGTTTCCTCGGAGCTAATCCCAGAAGTTGGTCGATTTTTCAACGATTGAACAGTCTCGTTAAAGGAAACGCGAGGACAGAAATTCTCCGGTACGTCGTTCCCGAAGGAACAAGCGAGAGAACGTTCGCCGTCCCGTGTTTCCCCCGGTTTCTTTGCTCGATGGATTTCGTTGATCTTCGGGATGACAAATATTTTCGATTGGTAGTTACTAAAACGGGATCGACTCGCGCGTTGAATCGTGACGAGGCGTGGGAGCATCAAAGGCGCGCGATGTAACCCCGCGGAATAAGAGGATAATGCGGACTCGATTCGACGTCCTTGAATATTTAATATCTCGCGAAAACCTTCTCGTCGTGCGCGCTTTTTGCGACCGGAGCCCAGAGATATTCACCCCTGTTGAAGCGGAACTAACGAAGGATCAGCTTCTGTCTGGAGTAATATCGAAGACGCATGACTGATCGTACCCCGATTGATCTCGTCGCCGCACGCGCGGAGATCGTTTAATACTGCCGGATTTTATGGTCTCCCGGCTTTCAAAGAATTATCAAGCCGGGAAGGGTAGGATGTGGAAATAACGTAAAAATATTTTCACCAAAAATACGGTCGAGAACCGGGTTCCCGGACTCGGTCTGATCCGAGTACAGATTATACAGGTACCCGGTTACCATTTCGGCCGTGACCCCTTCGTGCTCGACATTTAATCTTCCCTCGGGCAGATCTGAAACGGAAGCGAAAGTGAAGCCTCTTTTCGCCTTGTTGCGGAACGGGTCGACGGGGACGCGTACGTTTCGACAGAGCTTCCAATTATACTAAAAATAATTCTCCAAACCTCCCGTAATCGAAGAAATACAATTTTTCTGTGTGTAGCACTTCTTTCTTACAACAGCGCCGAATATTACTTCGATCGTACTTAAATCGTGATTACAATAATTAAAAGGGTGAGGAATGGATAGACAGGTTCGTGGCGGGCGGTGAGCTCGGACAAAGTTGCACGAGGCAATCTGGATACATCCTGGCGTAATATTGACGGGACGATCGTTGTTACTCTGTTCGAAATATGGTTTTCTCGGCGCGGCTTCGCGAGCCTCCATAAATCAAGCACCGTCCGTTTAACAGCGACTTAACTTCGGAACTTATCGGCGGCCCGCGGTAATTACGTGTTTCTGCGTTGGCACGTGAATCCATTCAGGCCGGTCCGCTATTCCATAAGTCAGGATAGAGCGGCCTCTATGGGGAACTTGGCGAAATTTCACCAGACGCTGAGAAATTCACGAAAACCCCTATCAGGCTGCGCGCGTCACGAAACACTGTCCGGCGAATGAATGCCGCGTCAGACAGCCGGCGAATACAATAATACCTTCTTTCTTATTCAAACCGGGGTCTCCCTAAGAACTTCTCAAGTTAGAATGCCGTTTCTCTCGGATGTGTCATTCACGTAAACATGACAGGGTGTATTATACGTGCTCGTTGCCGGTTGCATTGCTTCCGCGCTTGAACACGCCGCCACGCCGCCGGCGCATTCAGACATTCGATTACGTCGCCTGGCCGAAACGACTGCCGGTAGTTATGCGCTCGTCGAGTTCTCGTTGCTGTGTACCCCGTTATAATTTACAACGAACGTGCCCTGTAATGCACCCGCCCCCTTTTTCCCCTCTTTTCGCCCGGCAGCCCGGATCCCGCTGAAACGCTAATTTCCGGCGAACGCTCCTCAGACCAGAAGTTTTCGTATCGAGTACGGTATCTTCCAGTCTCATTTTCACCGAGTGTTTGCCTCGCCGGAGAAAGACGCTAATCGGTTGTCCTTAGCCAAATACTCACCCCTTCATTTTATTTAATCACAGCGAAAATAAATCGGTGAAATACGAAACTGTAGAAGCGCTACGAGAATCGAAGGGTAGTTCCCGATTTTGAAAATTGTGAAATTTTTGCAACCAAGCAATCAGAAATACAGTGGTGCACGGTTCAATTTTCTGGGATTCACTCTTCTTCCACCTCTAGCAAGGAGAGGTGTACTCGTCTTCGATTTGAATTACATGTTTCTGTGATAACACATAAACAGTTGTAAAAGTTACGTGTTAAAAGTTCACGTCTCTGCGAAAGACATGTCGCGATTCCTTAAGAAACGAGACAAGAATAATAAATCTTCGCGCAGAGAACCAAACGGACAGCTTCGAAACCATCGGTCGAAGGTTACTCCGAATACCCTTAGAGATTCTTCCGCGGTTTTTTGCGGGACCTCCGCCCGGAGTCCTGCGATTTGCGCGAGTCTGCGGCTGTCGTGAACCGATAGTTTATATTTCGCATTTATATTTGGCGGGTTTGCGGTTTTTCCAGCGATTTGCCAGCGTCTTGGAGAAAAGATGGGGAAGCGGCTGGATGGCGCTTAAAACTCTGGGCGAGAGAGGCGATCGGTGCTCGTAAGAAACGACAAAGGAAGCCGTTCGTCGGAGAGAAACTCATGCAATTCTAAACTATTTCAATGAAATGGGATAGCGACCGGTAGATTTGTTGGTCGCGGGTACCCGGGCTAAGGTTGCTCGCTTGCGCTGCCCGGGGAGCACGCTAGACCGAGTTAAGGAAAGCTACGCTCCTCTGTAGACTCGGTTGGCTCACTTTTCCTTTGTTCTAAAATTCTTACGACTTCCCCTACGTCTTCTTAGCTCCCCTTCCTGTAGAGCAACAACAAAGGAAGTGGTCCGTATCAGCGTGGGCGGTAATGTCGGTGGAGAGCTGCGCGCCAGAGTAATACGAAATTGTCTCTTCTTTCGCGTTAGGCCAACCTGGGGGCTGGTTAGAGGATAGTTCGCGGGGTAGCGAAGCGGTCACGGGATAGGTACGCCCGGCAACTTTCTTCGGCAACGCCGCGAGAGTCGGTGCCCTCCCGCTCGACTAACTTCGAGGGTTCGAGCATTAGCATATCGACTTATTCATACAATCCGCTCCGGGTTCGTGTTCCGCGGACGAACACGCACGCTCCACCTCCGGGCTATGCGGAGAGAGAGATCCGTCGATGATGATGCCGCGCTGATGGCGTACCGCGCTTTTTCAGGGGCTTTGAACTTCGACTCCTCGACCCTCCGGGGAATACGTTACGACGTGTTTCGATACATTGATTTCGTTAAACTCGAGTGCCGACTACCGAACCCTCGGAACGGCCTCGATAATGCCGTAACGCTCTCGACGCGGAATTTCGATTCGCGGAGAGGGGAATCGTTTGTCGGGATTACGACCGGTGAAAAGTTCCCCGGGATGAAACAAACCGATCGATCTTCGCTGCAGCATTCTTACTCGAAAGATGTACAGGGTGTCGCGAAGTTATACGCTGCAACCCGCGCACCGTGATTCAAAAGTAAAGGGCCTATAGAGTACCATAGAAGTGGCTACGTGTACATTTACTGTCTCGTTGGACCTAAGTTGTTTTAAATTGTTTTAACTATACTGCGTTTCTAGACGAGATTTCAAACAGTGAAGATATTACGAAAATTTAATTTGTCTGTATTTGGCTCGTGTTTCTTACAATTTTATGAAGAACATTTTTATTTTGCATAGAGTCGAATCATTTTTCTTTTAAAAACATCTAATATTTCATATAACAAAAATTTAAAGTATCCGCACGAAGCAGCCGAAGAATTCACAATCTCCAATATGTTTTCAAATAAAATGCAAATACACGTCCGTACATCTTCTTCTTTTTGCAGTAAATCTCGGAAACGAATTTCGTTGAACAGTAAATCCGCATTGCCAGCAATTACGAATTTGTCGCGCGTTCCTTTTTCGTCATTTTAAACGAACGCTCTCCACGGCTGGAGATAATTAAAACAATTTTTTATCTGGTCGTTACGCATGAATTATGCCACCGCCGTGAATCACCATTGGAAATATTTTAGCGATTAAGCTCGGTACAGTTTCCGCGAGATTAGAGTGGAATTTCACTCTTCTTCTTCTTCTTCCCTTTCTCTCGTTTCCTCTGTTTCTCTTTCTGTCTGTTGGTTCGCAAGAATGCCGAGCGACTCGTTAATCTATCACTCGCAGAATCGTCCTACTTAACCGACTCTTAAAGGTTTCTACGTTCTATTCCAATTCTCGAGGAACTTACGCGTGTGGCAGAGTACGTACTTTCGACATGTAACCGTAACGTTGCCGATAATTAAGCCGGATCTAATTAGTCCCGCGGAACTTCCTGCGGGAATCTTTGCTTTCGTTCCGGGACTGTGGGAATTTCTTCTCCATGCAAAGAACGATTGCTAATTTAGACGTTGGCGAGAAGAATGTACTCGGAAATTTCAATATTTTCACCTACTATTTGCGAATAATCTTCCAAACAATTTTTTAAGAATTATACTTAACGCATTACCGACCGGTGATTATTACATAATTTTGAAAAATCTATGGTACATGGCTAAACACTTTTTAATGAAACCTTCAATGGCAACAGCAATTTTCATTGTGAGCTAACAAGTCACCCGCAACAACGTCATCTAGTAGTTTCGTTTAAGATTACATTCTAAAAGAAAATTTTTATGCTTTCTTTTGGTACAGCACAATTATTGAAAATCCTACTAATAGGCTTCCGGTGGGTGAAGTGTTAAAACTCCTGCAATTTTAGTCGAATCACTTTCAATCGAAGTACCGACAACTTTGTTGAAAATTGTGAAGCAATTCTGACCCTAGAAATTCCTCATTTCACCTGATGTACGATATTGTTCTTACGGATCTTTACGCAAAATACAAAACTTACAAACGAAACAATTCGCATCGTCGAAGCAGAAATTCAAAGGACCCCGCACTAATCATATGGAAAATATGTCCCGGTAAAATCAGTTGGATTTTTCATATGTTATAGCTTATGATCTACCGAACAAAAGATGTAATGGGCACAAAGCTCAATAATAGACAGTTATCGAGTTATAATCAGTCGAACATGACAAATTCGAGCTGCCGAATACTCAAATCTCTGGAAGTATTTATTTTTTGGAAAAATGTTTGAAACAAAAATAGTAGGGTTTCACAAAATCTGTTAGGTGGTGTAATTATTTTTGAATTTTGAATTACCTTGAAAAGGTCTGTGAACAGAAATCTTTCACAAAAATCTTCGCGTGTCACAGCAGAGATAAGGACCCCACGGTTAGTCACTCCCGTAGTATTTTTTGATTCCAAACCCTCTCCGCTATGTGTGTGTTTGTGTTTGTGTGCGTGCGTGCGTGCGTGGATTAATACAAAAATGACCTGATTACGTATTACTCATTTGGATTCTGTAGTGGTGGTCTCCGAGCGGCATCTAATATTGTGTTTAATAACGATGAAGGAGGATAACGAACATTGGCCTAAGTTATCTGTCATATTTGACTGATTATAACTCGATAACTGTCCATTATTGAACATTGTGCCCATTACATCTTTTCTTCGGTAGATCGTAAGGTACAACATATGAAAAATCCAACAGATTTTACCGGAATTAATTTTCCATATGATTAGCGCGGGGTTCTTTCTCAAAATTCAGAGACCAGAAAAATTTGAAAAGTGCCGAACGACCGCACGAGTGGATTGACGAAAGTAACAAGCCGCATTCAAATCACCGTGAAAATAGGAAACGCGGGATAGAACCGGGTCTGATCCGACGCAAAGTGTAGAGCCGAGAATGGAGCTCGGATAAGCGCGTTTCACAGCTGATGGTGGAGACAGAGCTCCATAATTCAAGGCATTGTTGCAGAAGAGAGTAGCGTCGAAGTTGGTCGTTCGGTATTGGTCCCGCGTGGTCGAAAATTTTTCATGGACGTCATAAAAAGCGCCTCCGGGGGCGAGGGTTAAAAGAAATATCAGGGGTGACGTTTCGCGGAGCTGGAGCAAGCGTTCGTTCGGGGTTCGTGTCGGCGAGTGACTCGGATTGGGAGGAACTGGCTTGGATCATAGAGTCTCGGAGCACGAGCCGCCCGATGCGAGCCGAGGATTGCCGAGCAGGTCCGAGGAGCGGTGAACGCGGCAACTCGCAAAAGCGGCTACAGTCGTGCCGCGGCCTCCATAGAGGGAGGTTTGTACAGCCGGTGTCGTTCGGAGCAGAGTACCGTGGTGAGCGAGCGTTGTCGGACGCGTGTCACGAGTCGACGTAAATCGGTAGATGAAAACGATGCTGTGACGCCTCGCGCGATAAATCGGGTACGTCCGAAACGGTTGCGAACCAGAAACCCGAACAGTTTTCGTGTGTGCGGCGATCGTGGGCCGCGCAACAGATGCGAGGTCAAGCGACCCGTTGCAGCCGGCCGACTACTTGCCCACGATTTCCTGCGGCCTCCGACTGGCTCCGCAAGTGTGTACTCCTTCGGTTCAACGATCGACGCTTCGTCGTTCTCCTACGTAAGCCGGTGACGTAATATGACGCGCGACGAGGGTGTACCGCGCGCGTCAGTGACATAGAGAACCGCCGACTGTGCATACACCAGCCGAGCCTTGAACGAGAGCGACTCGGTCCGGGACGGTCACCTCGAAACTGCAGTCGCCGTTATACACCTTTTGTGCCCGCGGTGATCACCGATCGGATCCGGATTCGGATCGTGTGCGAGCGAAAGTGAGAGGGGGGGATTGTGTTTCTCGTGCAACTCTGGATCCACGCTAGCCAGACCCCGGTCTCACCTTTTCTCTACCTGTGAGGACACCGGGTACCGGTTCGGAAAGAGAGAACGAAGAATTCCTTTGTCCTCGAGGGCCCAGCGGTGAACGCCGAGCAAGGAGAAGAGAGGAGGAAGCCACACGGTCGAGTTTCTCTGCGTTGTCCTCTTCTGTGTATACCTGTCGACCCGCAGGTGCGAGCAGGATAGTCGCTGCTGGAGAGACTGAGACAGGAAACAACTCTCTCTTTCTCTCTCTCTCTCGCCGTAGCATCGGTGAACGTCCGTCAGCGCGTTGCCAACAGCAAAGGGCAACAACCACGCTACGAACACCGCAGCGTGCTTCCGAGCCAAGGCCAGGACAACCTCGCAGCCGCCACGCTCCGCACACCCAAAACATTCTCAGCTGCTCGGCCTCGACCGAATCCTCCACGGTTCAACCCTGTCCACGACATGCTCCACGATTAGCGACCGTCAATTCCAGCGGATCCAGTTCACCCAAGAGAGTGCACCAACTCTCTCTCTACTACCCTCCCTCGTGTGTTGTTGTTTGTTTCTCCGTCAGTGAACCTCCGAATCGTGAGCCAGGATGCAGCGACGAAGATTTCCGGATGCGCTGCTGCTACTCGTCAGGACAGCTGTCCTCGCAGCTGTCTTCGGACAGTTTCTGGGACCCATTCTGGCCAACAGACCCACCGGTGCACACCCCGGGCACGCTTACTTCGAACAACCATGCTGCGGACGCTCCCACCTCAGGCATCACAAAGGTTCGAATTCGAGAATGTTTCGACGCGATCGTCTCCCAGACACCGTCCCGCCGTTGTGTGCTGTAGATAACCGCGGTTCAGGTCCGATAGCCGCTTGTGTTTGCGTTCCCGGGGATACGAACGATGAGCTAATTGTTAGAATGGTCGTCGGTAGTGATGATCTGGGTATAGATGTTCGAGACGCTGAGTTTCGAAGAGTTTCGTTGGTTTAGTGGTTCGGAGAAAAGGTGTAGTAGATCTTGAGGCATTTTTTAAGACGTGCGGGAATAATATTATTTACAGATCTCCGCAAAATCTGTTATTAAAATGAACTGAAGGAGTATGTAATAGACGAAAGTGATTATGATAAGCGTTGAAGAGTCTTTTTTTAAGAGAATGTCAGTTTTTAACGTTGCGAAGATCTAGTTCTAGATGTTTGAATCGTCGAGTTTCAAGGGCTTTTGTTCGTTTAGTAGTTCACAGTCGGAGAAAAAGAATGCATAGTAGATCTTGAGGCATTTTTTAAGACGTGCGGGAATAATGTTATTTTCAGATCTCCTCAAAATCTGTTATTAAAATGAACTGAAAGAGTGTGTAATAGGCGAAAGTGATTATGATTCATCTTTGCAGAGTTTTTTGAAGAGAATGTCAATTTTTAACGTTGCGAGGATGTAGTTCTAGATGTTTGAATCGCCGAGTTTCAAGGGCTTTTGTTCGTTTAGTAGTTCACAGTTGGAGAAAAAGAATAGTAGATCTTGAGGCAATTTTTTAAGACGTGGAGGAATAATATTATTTTCAGATCTCCTTAAAATCAGTAATTAAAACGAGTTAAAAAAATTTGTTACTGATCTGTTGCTGATTTTTTTTAAGAGAATGTCAGTTTTTAACGTTGCGAGGATCTAGTTCTAGATGTTTGAATCACTGAGTTTCAAGGGTTTTTTGTTGGTTTAGTAGTTCACAGTTGCAGAAAAAAAGTAATAGATCTTGAGGCATTTTTCGATACGTAAAATCTCCAAATCTGTCTAACAGAAGAAAGCGATTATTATGATGCAGCTATGAAGTTTCGCGGGTTTTTGTTGGTTTAGTGATTCAGAGTTCGAGAAAAAGAATAATAGATCTTGAGGCATTTTTCAATACGTAAAATCTCCTCCAAATCTGTCATTAAAATGAGCTAAAAGAGTATGTTGGCGACAGTTGTTATTATGAGACAGCTGTATTTAGTAACCTATCAAATCTTAGCCGGAAGTGATTCGCGTGATTGGTGTTTGATCAGTTTGAAGAGAAATTGTTAGGAAATGGAACTCTGTAGAGGTAAACGATTAACATTTGCCTAATTTCGCATAATAATCCTACGTGTAATGACGACACGCTGTTGAAATTCTAATTGACACGATTATGTAAATCTTGATTTATTTTCAACTAACGTATGTCATCGTCGTCATTAATCTCGATTGACCTTTCGTTTAGTCATGTTTCCTCGGGCAGAAATCACTGCTTTCACACTTGTTCAATCATTTCGGAGTACCACACGCTCGTTAATCACATCATTATCGTTCGTGTAATAAATTATAAAAGAAAGACGCGAGAATTGTGTTTCACAACCATGAAAGTCATTTTAACTACCCACAGATTGTTCTACTTCGAAACTACATAATGACAGCTGTCACGTCCAAAGCATTGCTGCATTATTTTCAGACAGAAATTTTCAATTAGACAAATGTAAATGTGCCAATAAATATTCGAATTGTTGAGATACTTCAATACAGTCGGTATTATAATTATCAAAACGTTATTAAAAAATTCAGTTTATTCGATCACGGTTGCAAAACATGATATTTTAAATTGCACAAGTATAAATGTGTCGATAGGCATTCGAATTGTTGAGATAATTCGAAGCAGTCGATGTTAAAAATTATAAAAACGGTGTAGAAATCGAAACTCTTGTCATTATTACTAAATTCAGATTAAATTCAGAAAGGTACACAGTTTGTTAACCTTGTCGCAAATCCGAACACCCAAAAAAACACCGAATCTACAATATCAATTATTATTGACAAGCGTTGTGTTCACTGTAGAGGCAAAGTTGTCACAGACAATATAAATATTTAAACATTCATTGAACCGAGTAGATTAATTGTTCTGGTCACATTCTTATACCTTTGGTGAATGTTTATACATCTTCGTCCATGCATATGCTTCGTCCATGTATATGTAAATTTTTGTCCGACCGTCATTAACGGGTCTGATTGCACCACTGTTTTCTGATCACGTACCACCAACAATGAGAGACACTGACAGTCCCGTTTGCAAGTTCGTGTTGTAGCCAGAAGCGATCCAGTGTTTCTATGACATGCATGGTGTTACCATTAGACAACGTCATCGTCAATAGCAACTATCGGCCGAGCTACATTGCATACGTATTTACGTTCACTGCGAAGTACCCTAGGAGACGTTTTTTAAAAATTCGCTGCGTGAAAAAAAGTTGCGACTACATGGGAAGAAGTCAAAGTTTTGTAAAATGCAATAACAGCGAAGAAAGTTGCATCTGTCTCGTATAAGCTACCGTAAAACAGAATAACGATAAAACTTTGGCGATGTGGTCCCAAGCGAAATAAACCAAAAATTGACTTACCCCACTTCTGCACGATCAGTTCACATATCGTTACTCGATGAGCTGCATTTTTCTATTCTTCCCTTATAGCTGTTGTTGTTCTTCGTATCTCCCGGCATCCCTGAAGTACCGTTGGGTCTTCTAAAACGGTCCGCCACATAATGGATAGTAGAGCATCGAGTTTGACTAAATGGCTCTCCGTTACTGCACCCTATAGTGGAATTTTTCATAGATCGCTAGCTTGTTTCTCCCGTCTAGTTTAAAGTTTTCCCGGGGAACGAGCCGCGCGGCGTTTTGTTTCGTTTTTAATTAAACTTGCTCGATTCTCGCGGCGATGAGCGGAGCTCCCCCGTCAGCGCGGGAGACAATATATCGTTAATGCTACGTAAATATCCTTTCACTAATTAATCCTACGAGTTTCACTTCCGCGGCCGTACTAAACAGCAACAGCGACGGCTCAACAATGTGCCCCGCGCGCCATATAAATCGCAAACTTTCGAACATTCCGCGTCGTCCGGCGACCCTTCGCGCCCTTCGCCAACCCCCGCGCGGATCCAGACACCCTCGGCCACGGTCGGATAAAGGTTAACGAAGTCTACGGCGGTTTACCGGGCGGAATTTTCGGCGCGCGGCGCGAAAAAACACTTTTCGCCACAGGTATACACAGCCGAGGGGGTGGGATTAAAAAGGGCTGCAGTTTTTCCTCGAGGGGGTGGCACGGAGGGTGAATAGCGGCCGCGGAGATACTGACCGGGCAACGTGCGTTTCCTCCTTCCTTCCTTTCTTCCCTTTTTCACGGTAAATCATTTAGGAGGACGAGGAATGGGGGAGGGGGTCGACGTAAAAACGTAGCCCCGGTAGCGAAAAGCCTGTTAGTATACATCACCAATATTATCTCGGGGAGGGTCCCTGCCACACGATATTTTCGGGGCTTAGAACGCCGGGACTGACTTCATTATGTACTCGAGGGGGGAGAGAGAGAGACTGTGAAAGAGAGAGGGAGAGAGAGGATCGTCGAATGGAATGTGGAATGGTTGGTTGGTCGAGCAGCCGGCTGGCTGGCTGGCTGGCTCGCTCGCTGGATGGTTGCACGGCTGCCTCTCTGCCAGCCAGCCAACCAGGCCTACGTGTGCAAGTCGAGTGTGGAAAGTGCGTGTTTAGAGTCGCATATGTTTCGCTAGGGCACGCCGAAAACTACGGGCAACAGCGGCGGCTGGCTGGCTGGCTGGCTGGTGGTTGCCGGTGCACACCGACGACGTCTACCATCCGCGTTTCCAGCTCGTTCCCTGCCCAGAAAGCTCGTGTGTGTGCGTCGGTTTTTCTCCTTTTTTCTTTTTTTTTTTTATATTCGTTTCGCGAGACATTTTTCCGCGACCGGTGCACATACGAAATCGTCGCTTTATTTATTTTTTGTTTGTTCTTTTCGCCTTTTTTTGCTCCCCATCCCTAGCCTGCCCCTGGTTGTTTTTCTTTTTCGGTTTCCGTTTTATTGTTTCGTCTCGCGCCCAACCTCTCTCTCACCCACACACCTGGGGAGGGAGGGGGTGGGGGGCTCCCTACCCTTTCTCACTCAACCTTTTGCACGGGAGAACGTAATTTTAATTGCGCGGTTGTCCGCCTTGTTATGCGAATTTGCTCGACACTTTTTTCGTTTCGTTCGAAATTACCGGCGCCAGTTTTTCTACCTTTACATCGCCCCCGCCCGTTTCCGCACTATGCCGACGATATTCGCGCCCCTTTTCCGGAACGGTCATAAACAATATACATCCTTGTCCATCCAGTCTTGCGATATTTTCTTTTCGTACTTAAAGTCTTGCAATATTGATACTGTGATCTTGTAGAACGATTTACTAGAACTGGGAAATAACAGCTAGAGTTATAAAAAGTGGTTGCGTAGCTGCTCTGGGAAAATTGGAATTGACGTGTCGTAAACTACTAATAGATGTTTCTACCTGGGTTCTGTATTTATGATCCTTTATTGCCGTCCTATAACTGACCTGAGGAACTTCCCAGCGATTCTTCTCGTCCAGGAAAAACCCAACTATGAATTTATGTTTAGTTGTACCGAAGATTTCATCGAAGACGGTTAGTTGAAAGTTAGTTAGTTGAAAAGTGTCGAGTGAATCGATTCTCCGTGTTAATGTTCGTCATCAGAATAAAAGTTTTCAAACATTTTATTTCGTTTTTTATTATATACATACGTGCATATGATTTCTTTTGTTTTTTAAAGTACATGTTTATTTTTGAAATTTCTGTTTATTATTACTTCTTTTGTACTTTTATTTTTAAACTAGCTGTACCCGGCCACGCGTTGTTGTGGTTCAGTCTCGTATATAAAAACACGCGTGTATTTGAATGCAACGTTGTGTCAAAATTTCAAAGCAATCGGTGAAGAACTTTCGGAGAACTTTCGAATAAACCAAAATTTACATTTTTATTTATACAGATATGGATAGATGAAATGAAAGAAATGAAATATTTTAATAAATGAAAGTGTATAATGCCAATGTTTACAGTTTGTCACATTCAAGGTTTGTTTTGTATTACAAGTTTCACCGTTCCTAATACTTTTGTGGCGTTCATTTAGCCGATGTTACTAAGAAATGTTTTATAAGTATTGTTTATGCTATCAAAGACACTTTGAATTTAACATGTATAATCACGATACTTATATGTTACTATAGGAATAAAAATGTTTTGTAATTCGTAATATGACTCGTATCTTTTAAGCGTGAAACTGTTCATTTCAGAACGTTCGAATACTTTCGTAACTCACTGTACGAGGATCTCTATTTCTTATAAATTCGTTCTAATCAAATCAACGACAGCAGTGTTAGCGAGTGTATCATGAGAACTTGTCGGAAAGAATATTTTCAGAGTTCTCGTAACGATGACGCTGAATTGTGGTTTCGTTTTGCCTCTCGGATGCGTGGTCGCTCGAACCTGTATTCGGAGTGTGACGTTACATCCTGCACGACTGCTAAGCGATGTAACCAACGATATGTAAATACCGTGGAAGTGTATTGCACACTCGTTATTGAAATACGAAACTCGCGATAAGAACTCGGCACCGATTTTCATCCTGCAGCGATAAATCTGTGAATAGTACCATTGATATTTTTATATCGCACTCTTCCTTTTACGTGGCGGCATCGAGAAGTTTCATGCTCCAAGTCACTTGTGGTATTTTTGCTTTGTAATACGATGAACTGCTCGAGCCTTTCGTTGTTACATTTTCGTAAAACGATCGAGGAATGTGGAAACACAATTTGTATCTTTTATTAGCCCTTATGTCGATATTCAAAATATTCGATGATAAATATTCGAAAATAAGTATATATTTAAATGTAAATTAATAATTAATTTTATAATTATTCTTGGATAAATAAATAAGAAAACTAGAAATCGTTTGAAATCATAAATTATGAATTAGTAACAAAAATATGTAGATCAAATACAAAACAGTAAAAACGTATAAAGTATGTAAAAATATGGCATTCTTTTCGACCGATCAAAATGATTGGGAGAAAATAAATGTTTATGCAGCTCCTGCATCTGGCAATTAATGCAGACAATTTTTTTCATAAAAATCTGCAGCCTAGTGACGAGCATACTCGTCTGGCCGGAGAATGTTCCGTATCATCCGAGGGAATATCCAAATTTATATAACACGTTTAGATAGAGATATGTATTGAAATTTATAGTATCGTACCGATTTAGAATGCCGAATATTACAAATAAAACGATATCTTGCTCAATAACGCTAAGAGGTTAATTTATCGAACGAAAGTACGAATTTATTGCGACACCGCAAACCGTGTTTCCCCGTTCTCGAGGCAAACAGTATGTCAATTTAAGCCGCACTTGCGGCTACGACTGTACGCCGCGATGCGATCATGAATCGTAAAGCCCCGATATCGAATCTCTGGTATCTAACAGAACGGATATTAATTTCGACGAGCTTCTCAAACGGAATCCATTAATCCAATTTGCACGGACATTTGATCCGCGCAATACTAATCTTTCTAATCTATGTACAAGTAAATGTTGACAGTCGGTTATTCAATTTCCCATTCTCCGCGACAAATATTATTTTTATTCCGTTTCGCGTTGAATTGAAATTACTGATTCACCAATTTTTAATCTATGTACAAGTAAACGATGACAGTCTGTTATTCAATTTCCCATCTTCCGTGACAAAATTTATTTTTATTCTGTTTCGCGTTGAATTGAAATTACTGACTCACCAATTTTTAATCTATGTACAAGTAAACGATGACAGTCTGTTATTCAATTTCCCATCTTCCGTGACAAAATTTATTTTTATTCCGTTTCGCGTTGAATTGAAATGACTGATTCACCAATTTTTAATCTATGTACAAGTAAATGATGACAGTCTGTTATTCAATTTCCCATCTTCCGTGACAAAAATTATTTTTATTACGTTTCGCGTTGAATTGAAATTACTGATTCACCAATTTTTAATCTATGTACAAGTAAATGATGACAGTCTGTTATTCAATTTCCCATCTTCCGTGACAAAAATTATTTTTATTCTGTTTCGCGTTGAATTGAAATTACTGATTTACCAATTTTTAATGTATGTACAAGTAAATGTTGACAGTCGGTTATTCACAATTTCCCATCTTCCGCGACAAAAATTATTTTTTTTCACCGAAAATGGCTTTAGTTGCTTTATCGATTACTTAAAAATTCATTCATATCAGTGACGGAATATATTTCATTATTATTAGAACGGAGATTTTGTGCGTTTAATTGTAATGTAATTGTAGACAATTTTTAGTTTGCATGGAGATCCATAGTCTACTTATTGTCTATCAGAATAAAAATCGCAGAAACTCCTAGCAAATCCAATGATACCAGTGCTAACCAGTTGCGTTTAATGTTTGGTACATTTAGTATTAAAGCAAACGAGAAATCTTTTTCACTTGGTAAACGAGATTACCCTCGGCGCGCCGCGTATGCGAGCTTTCCGCTCGGCCAAAATTTTATAAACGAAAATTGACCGCGAGTACGATAATTGCTTCGCGCAGGGGCAGACGGGGATGGTTTCTGGGTAGTCGTATTCTCTCCGAATGGTTCTGCAGCTCTCCTTCTATCTTCCCTCGCGCAAGATTTGCTCCGACTGCTGAATTACCCCGCGTAAATCCTTAATTCGACCGTAAACTCGAGAAGCTCGCCGAGATACTTTCTTTGCTCCGGCTAGAATTCTACGAATGATGTTTGCGTAAGTAGCTGGGCGAAGACGAACTAAAAGAGAGAGAGTGAGAGCGAACGGTTGGACAAGAGATTCGGAAAAGGATAGACAGAGGTGAAGGTGTAGCTGGATAGAGGGTAGGGCAACGTCTGGTAGCAAAAACCAACGGGCCCGACGAGGTTCTCTTTGGTCGCCAAACGTCCGAAAGATTCTCGAGATTAAAAGCTAGCACACGGAGAGGAGCGTACTTTCTCTCTCCGTGAAGCCTCTCGAAGACTCGCGCTGTTACGGAGGCTGACTGGCTAATGAAAGATGATGGCGGGGCGACTCGTCCGCCATACGGTATTCGAAGCCTCGCATTCCTGCGGCAAAGACCGATCCCCGTGAATGCCGAGACATTGACTTTGCTGGACGAGTTTACGAAGTTGGGACCTTGCCTCCTCCGACCAGGTGCCTTTGGATGGAAAGCTCCGCGCCGCGGTCGAATTATCTCCTTTGAAGAACCCCCCTTCCGAAGATATCCCCTTGAAAGAGTTACTCGCGGACCACCTTGCCGCGCATTCATCCCGGCTAATCATTAGCCAACTTTCCTTAATAATTTACTCAGGGACCGACCGGCCAAAGCCAGCCATTCGCCAGCTCGGAGACCGTTTCTTTCGTTCGGTCGCGTGCCCGCGTCGACTCTCGAGTTTTTCCACCGAAAGTTCCGACCTCTCGAACGTCCTCCAGGATCGCGTTGAAAGGGTTAACCGATGGAAAAAGCTTGCCAGGAAGAAGAACTGCGGAAAGATGGGGGAAGGATAAAGGATGGAGAAACGGCGTCGTCGTCTATAGTTCTGTCTGGAACCCATAGATCCTAGAAAGGGGCCGTAAGTCTGTTTTAAGATGGCGACGCCAGTCTGCCGAGATTATTGTGTCGATGCGGCAGCAACAACGCGATAAAACTTCGGAATTAATAGTCACTTAATTCGCCGCGTTGCTGAACGGGTGCGCAACTTCCGCTTCTCCTGGGTAAACAGGCTTGCCTCTACGGCGGAACTTTTCTCCTGCGATTTTCGCGAGACAGCTTTATCGGGCTAGAGTTTGCGAATTATTTTTTCCCGAGCGGAGACCTCGGATTTAGAAGTCCCCGTTTATCGACGGGTTTGCGAGCATCGTTTCCGCTTCTCTCTTCGCGAACGCGGCGCGTGGAATGAATCGTTAATATTCGACCTTTCTCGCATCAGAGACCAGACGAATTTTTATCGTAACGCGTAGACTGCGGATTTGTATGAAAACTAAAAGTTGAACTAAAAATCTGAAAAGCGAAGTGAAAAGTCTCTGAAGAAGCCCGTCACTTCGGCGGTTGGGCGGTCCTAGTGTCAAAGTCAACAGGCGGTGGCGCAAAGTACACTTATCCGGCGCACACACGCTCGTAAGCCCGGATTAAAAAAGAAAGTTTTCTCGCGCAGAAACAGAGACGCGAGACGCTTGCCCGTTATGAGAAATTTCTTTTCCCGGTGTTGGGATCCCTGTCCCTCTTTGCGGAGATCTTTGCGGCGCCGCTCCGCGCGCGTCGGGCTGCGCGGGACGAGCAACTTATACGAGACACGAGGGCCAGAAAGAGGCAGCTCTATTTGCATTAGCTTGCATCGTGTCTTTATTCGAGGCGAAATCCGCTCGCGATGTAAACTCGCCTCGGCACAGGAAACAAAAACTTCGGAATAACGAAAGCTCGAAGGATGAGGCGGACGCGAAGGAAACAGCGCGCGGGACTTGTCGGATATTCCAACGACAGGATTACAGTCACCCTCGAGAGAGCCTTCCTTTTCTTTTCTATCCCCTTTCCGTGCCCCCCCTCCACCGCGTCTTGTTCTCTCCCCTGCTCCTTTTCTTTATTCCGTTGGAAAACACTTTGTAGCCGGCGTGTAAACGCGCGAAAGTGGCCGGCCCGTCGGAGAGGAAGCGATTCCGCGGGACGGCCTGGTCACGATGGTACTTCTGGTCCACGATGGAAAGGATAATGAGGATATAATGCGGCAACCGACGCTCCAGATGTTTAGGCGAGGAGCGCGTTATCGCGTCCAACTGGTTAAAGTTCTCGCATAACGAGCACGAGGAACGAGCATCGGATCGCGTGATCGTTTTAAAACGACAGCGATCGCCCGCTTAGCTGCTATCTGGATTTAGCAGACTTTTAACCCGTCGAGAAGATGCCGTCCCTTCCAGCGATGGCAGAATTTTGTTCATAATATTATAGACTTACATTAATGTCTACCTGCGTCGTGTACGGACGCTATTCATTGATCCCTCACCGCTGGCATCGAATATAGAAAAGAATCTTTATGTTCCTGATTAGCTTTTAGTGAAATGTTTATAAGCATTATCCCTGACACTCTCTTTTCTGATTGGAAGGATACCAAACACGACGCCGTTTGGATCATATTTACTTTTTTAATCCACAATTTTTATCCGTACAATCGGATAATATCGAGGCTCTACCGAATCGTCAATTAAACAAACAAATGTGATCTAAATTGTGCCGTGCTGGGTCTCATTTTAATCAGAAAAATGTCATAAATTTCAATTGTTTCCAATTTGTTTGTTAGACTTCTAAATGTTGCAATGCTCGCGAATTCCTCTCCGGGAAGCTATTTGTCGAATTGATTCAACTCGTTATTTTATGCGAGAAGGTACGAACCGTTCCAAGAATATTTTTTGCAGTGGTTGTAAAGTCAATTTTGGCCAAACACGGTTAGACAAGGCAAACGTTTGCACGAGCTGTTTCCTCTGATTTTCGTGTAACGAATCCACTAATGAGAACATGCCCATGTGGCATGTCGATATGCGAGTCTCTATAATATTTATCAGGAATATTTTCGTTAAAGCGGCTCTAGTCTTTCCGAATATTACTTCGAAATCACTGGTTTTAAACGACTGCGGCTTTGCCGGCAGTTTCGCGTGACCCGCCCGCTCCAAATACCATTCACCCGGTTCCCGAATAATAAAGTGTAATTCTCTCGTTTTGCACGTGGCCCGTCTATCAAACCCACGAACTGGGTTAATTTTTCCATTCGTCCAGCGTCCCCGTCGATCGACGATTAAATCGTTTTAGTCGATAGTTAATCGAACAGCCTTGAATCCGTCCACTCGAACGCAATCCTTCGACTGGAACTGAATTCCGAGTCGGAACACAGTTTTCCGGAACGATTTAGTTTTTCACTTTGCGCTCGTTAATTAAGTGACCATTGTTTCAGACATCGTTTAGAAGCAACATATGCAAAATCTCCAAATTTTCTTCTATTTATGTATGATCTATAGACTGCGGATCTTTATGCAAAAAATAAAAATTTTTCTCATCGCTTACAAAATGCAGGAACCATATAAAAATTTCTTTCTATCTTTAACAATTGTAATAAATTGAAAATAACATATAGATGTCCCTAAATCGTTTTAATGTTTTTACTGTTTTAAATTCCATCCACCTATTTTTGTCATAAATACATCAAATCCGCAGTCTAATGATCTACGATCGATTAAAGAACAGCCCCTCAGTTTAGGTAAGTTTCATCTACCGCGGCGAGGATCGAGGCGTCCGTAGATCACGCATCAGGTAGCATCGAATCGCTGGCGTTCCCAGCAGTTTTCCGTCTGCTGGAAATTTCGCGCTCGCAGCAGGATATCGGCATTCCGCGTGTTCTCGAAAGGAGCTCGTCTGCCGCGCGGGAATCTCGTTAAGCCGCGGCGGAGGAGAGCATCGGGCGCAGTTAAAGCACACTCGAACCGTAAGGCGCGAGAATGTAATACCGGCTAGTTTACAACGGGACGCGGCCAACGACCGCCATAAACCTGAGACTTAAGGCAAGAGATTTTTCGCGCAGCGGAAAACGCGAGACGTCGCGACGTTATTATTTTTCCTGATACGCGGCCGAGCTGTGCGCTTCCGTCGTTTCGCCTTGTCTTCAGGGTGAAACTTAGTTCTATGGTAACGCTGTTACGCCTGACAAACGTCAGTTTAACTGCACAACTTAATTTCAATATGGCACAAAAAAGTATTTCATCGGAAAATTTAGAAATGAGAATTATGACTCTACAGTTTGTCTGATCCGAAAGCTACTTTTGGGAATTTTTTAAAAGAACAGTAGCGAATGTCGTCATTCTAAACTTGGCACGCTTATAGATTGATATTTTAAGAATGATCTCCAATTTTGTTAAGCTGTATAAGTCCAATCTGCTCATTATAAATGGTAAAGGATTATTCACTTTCGCTACCACCGTCACACTAGTGCGACGTCCATGACTTCGTAATTTCCGTGGAACCAGTCAACCAACTTCAAGGTACGCTGTTGTTTAGAACCCATCGAATGTAGTATAATATCCAGTATCTAATTCATAAACGAGTGTGCAATACATAAACGGGGCGCATCGCATTTAACAAAACATTTGAACGACGAATGAAAACATTTTTCACAAAAATGAGTAGCACAAATCTAAAATAGAAAAAACATTTAACTCTTTCGCTACGGAAGATAATACAGAATCAGAAGATTTGGTACTTACCACACGAAGTCAAAGTGGTAGTCAAAATGGCAGTCAATGTGGCAGTCAGTGTGGCAGTCATTGCACATTTTTCACAGTAAACAAGTAAAATTTCTTACAACCATTATTGACAAGTGTTGCCGGACTTCTTCGGCTCGGTTCGACGATGTGAAGTGAGCGCCTA
Source organism: Lasioglossum figueresi (assembly GCA_028455805.1). Lineage (NCBI taxonomy): Eukaryota > Metazoa > Arthropoda > Insecta > Hymenoptera > Halictidae > Lasioglossum > Lasioglossum figueresi. The sequence goes on from CM052194.1 coordinate 14,979,161, forward strand.
TAAGCGCCACTGGTGTCAGCGGAAC